>VXBJ01005762.1:241490-296773 GCA_013400055.1 Nycticryphes semicollaris | reverse complement strand
TAAGCAAATCACCTTCTTGGCTCTTCAGATTTATCTTGAAATGAGATCTTATTGTCATGCAATCTCAGCCAATAAGCTGGGAAAACCCTCAACTGAGTTTTCTAACTGTCACAATCAAACTTCTAAATAAATATTTGATAGGAAAATAGTTAGCCAGAACAAGGCTGTAAAATGAGGAATGAAAAAATTCCTGTTCAAACAGCGGAAGAACACATAAATCAGTCCTTCTGTGTGCTTTTCCTCAGGTCTAGTGCATACTACCATCTAGTGGCTCTGAATATAGTACAGAAAATTACACCTATATTTTGTTTTGATGTCTGAAACTGAAAAACCTCAAATAATTTTTTACAGGAACAATTATCGGTAATGTAACATTTCCTACTGTGTTACAATCCATCAGAATTACCTGTTAGATTGCACACTGTCTTGGCCTTGACTAGTATGGAAGTGCCCTGCCAGAACACAAGGTAATGGAGGCAAGAGATAAATATTTCCTAATCCTATTCCTTCTCTTGGCTTGGAGAGCCACTGGAACAGAATATATAATACCAATCTACAGTGGGAAGGAACTTCTGCCTTCAATAAACAGGATTGCAAACACTTTTGAAATTAGCTCTAATATTATGTGAATTTGCCTCTACCTCAGATGAATTATTTTTTAAAACCGTTTGTCTGGTATTCAGTGATAGCTCTTTCTGCTGTAGTATAAGGCAGTAGCCAAATAAACATGTTATAATGTGATGTCTGAAATTATGGACTTCAAGACCTGAAGTAAATGGCAACTCTTTGGATCAGGCTAACTAAATCTGCATACCTGAGCATGACTTAAAGCATATAATCTGTGTAGAGTCTGAAATTCTTTCATGATGAGTAAGGTTTCATGATCAGTAAGGTTTTACATAACAGCTATAGAAGTTTCCCTGTGGAGAGACTGTTCTTGAAGTCTGAGTGTGAATTCAACAATGCAAAAGTTGTCCCATTAGACCAGATGTTGAACTGTGCACCTGGAAGTCAGGAGACAGAAGATGGGGACAAGAAAAGACCCATAGACCATACGCTGCACTTTTGTTCTACCAGTCAAGTGATAAATCATGGTTTCTTCTTGTCAGTTCAGACTACATTGGATATCAGTATTGTCTTACTCAAGAGGCATGTCTGGAAGAGTGACTGGAGATATCTTTCCACTTTCTATGTAGTCCAGAAACAGGAGTTGACTTGGCAGGTGAAATTCCGATACATATTGATAAATAACCACCCATCATGAAGGTAGGGAGGGCTCTGAACAGTAACTACGGAGCAGAGTATAAAGAAAAAGGAAGAGAAGAGGCAAATNAGGCTTGGTGAGCTTTCCTGCCAGCTCCCTGAGAACTTTTGGGTGAATCCCATCCGGCCCCATAGACTTATGCATGTCCAGTTGCATAAGCAAATCACCTTCTTGGCTCTTCAGATTTATCTTGAAATGAGATCTTATTGTCATGCAATCTCAGCCAATAAGCTGGGAAAACCCTCAACTGAGTTTTCTAACTGTCACAATCAAACTTCTAAATAAATATTTGATAGGAAAATAGTTAGCCAGAACAAGGCTGTAAAATGAGGAATGAAAAAATTCCTGTTCAAACAGCGGAAGAACACATAAATCAGTCCTTCTGTGTGCTTTTCCTCAGGTCTAGTGCATACTACCATCTAGTGGCTCTGAATATAGTACAGAAAATTACACCTATATTTTGTTTTGATGTCTGAAACTGAAAAACCTCAAATAATTTTTTACAGGAACAATTATCGGTAATGTAACATTTCCTACTGTGTTACAATCCATCAGAATTACCTGTTAGATTGCACACTGTCTTGGCCTTGACTAGTATGGAAGTGCCCTGCCAGAACACAAGGTAATGGAGGCAAGAGATAAATATTTCCTAATCCTATTCCTTCTCTTGGCTTGGAGAGCCACTGGAACAGAATATATAATACCAATCTACAGTGGGAAGGAACTTCTGCCTTCAATAAACAGGATTGCAAACACTTTTGAAATTAGCTCTAATATTATGTGAATTTGCCTCTACCTCAGATGAATTATTTTTTAAAACCGTTTGTCTGGTATTCAGTGATAGCTCTTTCTGCTGTAGTATAAGGCAGTAGCCAAATAAACATGTTATAATGTGATGTCTGAAATTATGGACTTCAAGACCTGAAGTAAATGGCAACTCTTTGGATCAGGCTAACTAAATCTGCATACCTGAGCATGACTTAAAGCATATAATCTGTGTAGAGTCTGAAATTCTTTCATGATGAGTAAGGTTTCATGATCAGTAAGGTTTTACATAACAGCTATAGAAGTTTCCCTGTGGAGAGACTGTTCTTGAAGTCTGAGTGTGAATTCAACAATGCAAAAGTTGTCCCATTAGACCAGATGTTGAACTGTGCACCTGGAAGTCAGGAGACAGAAGATGGGGACAAGAAAAGACCCATAGACCATACGCTGCACTTTTGTTCTACCAGTCAAGTGATAAATCATGGTTTCTTCTTGTCAGTTCAGACTACATTGGATATCAGTATTGTCTTACTCAAGAGGCATGTCTGGAAGAGTGACTGGAGATATCTTTCCACTTTCTATGTAGTCCAGAAACAGGAGTTGACTTGGCAGGTGAAATTCCGATACATATTGATAAATAACCACCCATCATGAAGGCATGAAGGTAGGGAGGGCTCTGAACAGTAACTACGGAGCAGAGTATAAAGAAAAAGGAAGAGAAGAGGCAAATATTAAAAAAAAAAAAAAAAAAAAAAANAAAAAAAAAAAAAAAAAGGCCAGGTGGTCTTTCTCCTGTCTATGTCTCTATGTGCACATCTGCCAACCAGTTACAGATCAGTAGGTTGTTTGTAACACTTCAAACAAGATGAGGCCCTCTTCTGTAATACAGTGAAGTCACACAAACTTATTCTGAGACATATTTATTACAGACTTTTCTCAAATAATTGAACAAAACATTAAAATAGAACTCCAAGCTACTCTCCTAGCAATATGGATGTATTTTATGTTGTGGAACAATTCTTGCCTACAGCTGTTTGCCTGTGGGAATCACAAGTTGTGCCTGGACATACCAGCTTTTATTTTCATTAATGGCAAATACTTCCTGTGGTGATAATGGGATAATGGAATCAAAAAAAAGAAGTCAGATGCTCTTGAAGGCTTTATCACCCAGCTTTTGAGAAAGCAATTTTGGAGAGAATATTCCTATCAGGATCACATATAGATTTGTGAAACAAGGGTATTTTCCAGCAAGACCACTGTTCTGCATTACCTTTATCTCATTTTTTGCAGCTTCCACAGCAGAAACCTTCAAAGATGCTTTGAGCACTGCTAGATATCCTGCTCGTTCTTTGTAAAAATCAGAATTTAGGAAAAATGTGATTATGATATTTTAGCCAATGTTCTCTCTCTTTCTTTCAAATATTTTTTGGTCCTTTTCAGCTCACTCAAAAGAGTTTAATAAGTGATGGAGGTTGTAACAAAACTAAAACTGTTCATATTAATAGTGGACAAAATCAGCCATTTAAACTGTTTTTAACTCCTGGAAATTTCTTACCATAAGGTTATTGCACAAAAGAAAACATCAGTTTTGGATAGAGTAATTACTAGAATTGGGAAAGAGTAATTACTAGAAGAATATAAATTATTTTAGTACTGTGCTTATCACTCATGAAAATAATATTAAGCATATCTTTTTTAAGAGAGAAGCAGTTGGAAGGTGTGAAGAAAATAGAGAACTTGAGGAATTCAAATAATACATGGAGAGTAAAAGAGCTCATTTGTTTATCTTCTTAGGGAAAAAGATGAGAGGTGATCAGTAAAGCACCTTCACTGACAGAAAAGGCTAGCTTTAAAGAAAGTCTATAGTATAATACATATATATGCAATGAGAAATTATGCCTGTAATTTTAAGGATTAAAATTGGAGATATGGTCTGCATCTTATTGGAGGGTAATTAACCATTGCAAAACATTACTTAGGACAATTGTTCACTCTTACCTCTCCAATGAAGTCACAACTTACTGGGCTGCAATCAGGAGCAACTGAATGGAATTCAATGGAATAGTAAACAAGAGGTCCAATTCAGGTGATAAAATCATATATTAAAAAATCAATAAAAAGTTTGTAATTTTAAGCCCTTGGTATCATAAAGAAAACTGATCATGTAAATCTGATTTGACTGTGTTACAGTCGATCTTCACATTGAGAAAAAACATCAAAATAATGTAGTGCAAAACAACCATTCTCTTCTGCTGCTTCTTATGCTTGTCTCCATATGGTCACAAGCATGAGGTTTGTCATCACACCCAGTTCTTCATTACATATAACATTTCTGGATTTCATAGAATCATAGCATGGTTCAGGTTGGAAGGGACCTTAAAGATCATTGAGTTCCATCCTCCCTGCCATGGGCAGGGACACCTCCCACTAGACCAGGTTGCTTAAAGCCCCATCCAACCTGGCCTTGATTTGTCCCAGAAATAGCTGTTTACAGCCAAACTGGAAATAAGTGTGGTGTTCCCTGTCACTAGATCCTCAACTAGTGCAAATTCCTTATTAGTTCACAGTTACACGCTGACAAGATGGGAAGGGGGAATGGCATGGGAGGGCAAGTGTTGAGAACTTAACTTAAAGTGTTCAACAGTAGTACTTGCTTCTGATAACATTGCTTCAGTCTGTATCATGGAATTGTGCTGCATTTTCATACCAGCAGCCACATAACTGCTGGCCTCCACTACCCCACTGGTGGAGTACTGATCTGTTAGATTACTCCATTTACAGTACAAAAGGACTCTGTATTATACATGAATATCAACTATCTCCTCCCTTTAGTATGGCTATTTTAGCAACAGTATAAGAAGTTCAACATGATATCACAAGTTGGGGCGGGGGGCAGGGAGGGGGAGAGCTGTGTGCTGCCTATGGCTGCAAATGCTTATCTTTAAGCCTCGCAGAAATCTATCTGTGATGCTCATAAATAATTAATGTGGGGGGAGAAAAGGTATTCCTAATTTCTTTCCTCGGGAGAGGGTGAGAGAGAAACAACATATATAGATAATCAAATAGAGAAGGATCTGCCAATATTAGCATCCTGAATAATAACACAGAGATTGGGCAAAGAGATTTAAACACTTCAACACACCCTGGAAAGGAAAATCCATTTTTCTGATTACAGTTATTGAAGTTGAGCTATTGCAAAATATAGTCTGCACAATGAATGAGTGACTACAGCACGGGTATGAAAAATACCTTAGTATGCAATCTGGAATGGTCAGATGCTCTTTTGGGGCACATCTTGTTACCCAGCAGTTCAGCGGATATCTGTAATACTAGTCTTAAACATGAACGTCAAGATCTGGTTTTGACCTATTTGCACTGATAGCAATTAGTTATTCTTCAGTGACTTCTTTTGTAAGCTATTCATCCCTATTCTAGGCATGAAAAATGTTTGGTAAGATCACATTTTTCACATTCTGCTGTGCAGATGCTTCATACAAATCTATAGAGTCTTATGCACGTGAAGTAAATTCCTGTTTAGACTTAGTCTACCACACTAAAGTCAAATGATCAGTTCAGGGCACTTTTTAGATATTTCTTTCTTTTTCTAATTTTTTTTTGTCTCCGATAATTGCACTAGTTCTGTAGCATAAATAAATGTGTCAGGCATTGATCATCCTTTAAAAAAATAAACAAAAAACTAAACCAGAAATGTTCAACTTGAAATAACTTGAACCTCCCATTAATAGTTGTACTCATTACTTCAGCATTCATCCACTTTGAAAGTAAGCTATATGGCTGGTTTGGAATTTCAGCAGTACCTTCTTTACTTTTGGCCCCAACTCATGCAACAAAGTACGTCAGCCAACAAATTGAAATAAGGAATATTTTGCATTGGTTGCAAAAAATTATTCAAGCAAATATGGTGGCAGTAACAATGCTTTATCTTTAGCCAGGGCAATGGGGCCATAATTACTGAGCAGCCACCAAAGACTAAATGTTCTTTGAGTCTAACAGCTGAATTCTACCTGCCAATTCTGTAAAAATCTCGCCAATGTATATTTGCTTTTAATTTATTATGAATATCACAAAATATTCCTAAAAATCTCATCTTTTACTAAGCTAAAACTCACCTCATCAATAGCCTATTTGATATGATATACTAGAATTATATGAATCATACAGATATAGACAGGGATCTTAATTGTATAAAGCCCCTGGTTAATAACATATGATTGGTATGTTTAGATTAATTATTTTTCCTGCATTTCTCAGATGGTTTAGTCAATCCCCACAAACAAATACCATCACAAGGACCCTTATTAGTGGGACATTTTTGCATAAGATAATCATGTTTATTTTGGAGAAAAGGAGTAATGCTTTATTCCTTTTTGGCCATAAACACCTGAGGAATGAAGAGGGGTGTGGAGGTCCATTATCCCACTCTTTCTGTCTTGAGCCAGACACAATGACACGGAACAAGTTTTAGAGTGTTTTTCTGCTGCCTACCTTTCTTTTCTACAACTCATTGTCTTGGCTTTTGCAATGTCATTTACAGATAGTGATAGTAAAGATTTTTTCAGCTTTCTAAGCTTTATTGCCAAATTGATATAACCTTATAGTGTCTTAGTACATTTTGGAATTTTACCACAGGTATTTAAACAGAGCTCAGGTTAGTTTTATATAAAATGTAATGATTCATAGAAAGTATGAATCTATGTATATAAAGCTGTGTGTATAAAAATAGCTGATTAACTGATTAACAGAACCCTTGGAACAATGTGCTTTTGTTAGTTTTTGCGTGATCTTTATTGTTCCGGTGTGTCTGGTAACACATACAAGAATTGAGATAACCTTGCTTTGTCAGGAGTTTAATTATTTTCTCATCCATACTTGGTTTTGAAGCTTACCAGAGTAAAGTGTTGTGGGCAGCACAGCTGTCACTGTTATCGCTGTAGCTCCAAATACAGTAGTCCTGATTCCCATTGTAATGCAATTAATCTTCTGCTTTGCACTAATGGATGGACAAGCATATTTACTGCAGCATAAAATCCTAATTATTTCCTGAACAGATGCATAAAGGGAATTTAAATTAATGGCAAGTGACAAATGTGATAAATGTAGATAACATCTTTAAATACTAAGATTCTGCATTGCAGACATTTTTTCACTACTCACAGCTTCTAAAACTTCACAGGATGTGGTTTCCCCTTGCAGTGAAGCTTTTTCTCAGACAGGTGTTACAGGGACCCAGTCACTCCCCCCCAAGGACGCCCCTGCCCAGCAGCCACTGGGTTGTGCTCTGTTCACAACAGTTGCAGTCCTTGTTTCTCAGTAAAGTGTTCAGATACCTCCTTTCATTCCAACTCCATTGCTTTATAGTCCTCCAGTATTTCCCATCAAAAACTCACGAGTGAGGTCTTCACCCTACTCTCATTAAACCGTTTTACAAGTGTGTGTGTGTTACATAGAAATAAATCAGACGTGGGTGTGTTTACAAATTCTGTACAAAGTAAGAAAGAGTGCAGCAAGACCACATGCAGTGGTCACACCAGCAATGTGAACTTGCACAATGTAGTACTTAATATTTGCCATTTATCTCCAGAGAATAGTTATCTAAAATTTCATCTGCAAAGCTTCCAAGGACCAGCACTCCATAGTATAAAATCCTGTCTCCTTCACCGAGCACAGACATACTCTGCAATCCAGACCCAGAGAAAAAGTCTTCTGCTTCTATAGATCCATCAAGGTCTGACTTGACTGGACAAAACACCTCCTATTTGTATATCATGTAGGTTCTGAATTCTTTTCAGGGCAAACAAATGTATTTATACACTACTTGATTTTAGCAAAACAGCAAAAAACCTATTATTGAATACATCTTGTAAGCTTTCTCCATTGACTAAACAAGGGTAGCATCTGGTCTGTACAGCTGTACTAAAGTTCTCATAAAATCATAATTTTTGGTGTGAGCAACAAGTTTCAAATTTTCCATATTATCTCTGTTAAGATTTTTCTCTGCAGTTATTCTTATCTTCTTTCATTCAGTCCAAGGCAACCTTTGAAATATCTGTGATCCCACAGCTTCACATTGGTTTCTGTTTTTCTCAGTATCCATTAACTTTTTTTCTCAATCTCCTAGCTCCCCTTTTTCTCTTGATACTGCATTTCTGTGTCATCTTTGTAGCTTTCCAATTCTTTTGTCTTCTCTGCCTGGCCACGTTACTAATCTGTCCTTCCCATTGCTGATATCAACTCCTGACAACTTCTTTCTCAAGTGTACATTAGATTTAGATATCAATATAATGATACAGCAGGGACTCCAAAAGTGCTGCAAATTAGATTTGCAGGAATATATTAAAATGAGCTCTCTCTTTCTCTCCATACCAAGGGGGATATTAGGAGAAACTAGGACAACTAAATGTTTACCACTCCTTGGAAATAAATGGTACAGACAGCAGAACAAAAGTGCAGACAAAGGAAAATCAGTGTAGTGTACCAGTAGAATGAACAAGAAAAAAACCTAGCTTTTAATCAGAATATATTGAATTGTCAGAACCTTGTTAGAGGCGTTCAGGCTGCTACCAGTTAGCAGTTAAATTCTGCCCTTAAGTATGAGGGTTCATATACTTGCAAATTTTTTTTCATGTCTAAGTTTTCATTATCCATGTAAATGTATAATTATTTATTAATTCCATTTAAGCTCTTAACCTCATTTATATCCTGGGGAAGCAAGTTCCACAGGTTAATTAGACATCATGTTTAAAAAATTTCTCCTTTCATCAGCTTTATATTTATCTCTTAACAATCATTTCTTTACGACCCTTTTAGAATTTACGTAATTTCCTAGAAATTGCCTTGCCCGTACTTCAGCTTGGGTTTTTTTTTTCTCATTTCTCCAGAACAGAAAACGTTGGCAGCTTTTCTTTATTATTTAAAACAAAGCAGCTCTAAAGTAGGTAAAATGTGGAAGACCAATGTAAAATTTTTTTCTTTGACTTCAGGGTCACCAGACAGAGAACCTTCCATCATTTTATTTGAGAAATAGAACTAATCCAGAATGTTATCATGCAATAAAATATAATTTCTGCAACAGACACTTTGGGTAGAGGAAATAACTCTTCATTCAAACTCTTGTGCTTGTTAGCAAAATTGAAATTGCTTTTTTTTTTTTTCAGGCTGAAACTGCAATTCATGAGTAAAATAACGATAAAATCACCTTGTTTCTCAAAAGCCTAACTGAACCAAGAGCATGAGCACAATTAGAAGAGAACTGAACTGCTACAAACATTTAGTTGGATTTAGTTGGGCTGTAGAAATGTATTTTTCGGCCCATGTTTTCAAAATTTAGAAACACTTAATGTACAGAGATAAAACCTAAGGAGAAAAACTTTATGAAAGTAGTGTCTTTTCTAGCTTTTCGAGTATTAGGTATAGCCACATACATAACCTGATGTCTTTTGCAGTCATTGACCAATATACTCAGTGTATTGGAAATGCATGTCATCTAGATATGAGAAATCAATGTTGCCAAAATGTCCTTATCTTTCTAGTCTTCTGTTTCCTAATTTCCATCTTCAGAAAAGCTTATAAAAGGAAATATTCTGACATATTTAATGATTTAACTCACTTTTGCCTGATTAATGCATTCAGTATTTTTTCTCCCAGTCTTTCATATTATGCCTGCTATGTCATAGCTGCTGAAAGACAGAGAAGGAGCAAGCACAAGATTGGCCACAAAAACATCAGCTACACCAGAACTGTTCCTGGTGTTTCTTCAGGCCCATATGTAGTTCCAGAAGACACGACAGTTTTTAATATTTATTAGACATGCAGATCCAAAGAGCTGTGCAGGAGATGTTAAGGTCTTCTTCACCTTGTTTGTCCTGAGCAGAAAATGGAAGTTTCGTGTTGTTGAACTGAGTTCCTTACTAGCATGAAACTCTGTAAAAGAGGTGGTGGAATTTTTCTTTGCTAAGGAAAACAACCAGATTTGCTGAATGGAGTGTGACACCAGGATGACATTTCCCATCACCAAGCCCGCACAATATCTTTAGGGAACTCTAAACTTGGGGAGGTAGAGACAAGTGAGGAGAGGTAGCTCTTGTGGCCTTTGTCTCATATGTGCTTAAAGGAATAATCCTTACTTTTGAACTTGTCCTAATTGGTCTGAAGCTGTGGGAGGAATCAGCCTGGAAGCTCACTGGCCCACCACTTTTGTGATTAACACATCAAAGAAGAACTTCTATTCAGTTCTTCAGCCTTGTCAGTTCTACATTTACACAAATATAGAAAAATAAATCCTTAAAAATAAGCTGGCACTCAAGTTTCATGAATCCATTTTTCTGGCACAAGTTCAGTGGACTGAGCTTTATGAAAACTACAAGAAGAATGAAAATGGATGGGAAGGTTCATTTTTAATTTATCTTTCTATGTAGATATTTGTAGTCACTGTAGTCCATGCATGGGATAAAAATCCCAAACAATTTCTAGGATTTCTGAGATGTGATTACCTTCTTACTTGACTTCCATTTTGTATAATTACAAATGAATCCTGGAATGTTATTAGCCCTAGATATCATAGATATACAATGAAAGGTAACTCAAAATGAAAAAAGGAGAAATACCTTGTTCAGAAATTACCAGAATGAAGCAATTTTCCTTAAGAAAATGCCAATCAAATTGACATATTCACATTGAAGGTTTTATTTTTTAACAAAAACTTATTTTCTGGAAGAAAAAGAAAAGAGTTTCACCAGATCTGATAAAGATTTTGTGTCTGAGACTTAGAAAATTCAAAATATCACAAGCTAAAATTAGAGGCCGTTAATTCTAGCTTAGTGGTTGTACCCTTCAAATCTAATGGGAAGAAACTTATCCAGTCAGAAGACAATTCTGTATGCTGGCAAGTATTTACATAGATAAATAGTAGCTGCTTTGTACAGGCTTGTTTTCTGACCATAAATATACTATCCATATATGCAGTATAGATCCATATACTATCATAAAGGCTACTATCCAGTACATGGGGCAGTTACCAGTTACAGCACTCTTTTCAGTTACAGCAAACATGAGAGAGTGGGGCTGTCAGAATAATCTCATTTCAGAGGGTCATTTTTGCACACTTCACAGGTTGTGCTACATGACACTGTAGCATGATATAATGGAACAAATGTATTCATTACTTCTTAGAACTGAGTGAAAGTGACAGCAAGTTATGAATAGATCATATTGTCATATATATAATATGTCTTTGCTGTAGGTGAAGGTTTGCCATGCCCCTTTATGGATCCACCTGCACTGAGGGACAGCTACATATTTTACTGTTAAAAAATCTCCAGGGGACCACAAGAACTGCACCCAGTGAAAAGCTGCAGAAGAAACCTGACCATCAGCTTTCGTGGCTCCCAACATCTGCCTTTTTCTAACAAATATGAATATGTATTAGAGCAGAATTTCAGAAATGACTACCCATCTGAAAGAGAGAGTCTGTAAGATCCCTAGTGTCTTGTGAAACAACTCTTCTTTCTCGGGGACGGGTGGTAGAACTTTTATGCAGTGGTAGAACTTTTATGCACTCTGGACAATATTAGCCTTAATTGTGTTTTGCATTCATCTTCTTTATGATGACAGCTAAGAAAAGAAGTAATTAATGTAAAAAGATGACAGCACTTGACAAGCAAAATCTGTAGCTTATTAATAATTAAAAATTATTTCCATGTTCTGTTACTGATGGAATATTTAATCATTTGTTCAGTCAATACCAATGTCTCATTTATTATTCATTAAAGATAAATACTGTGCAGTGCTTCTAGATTGAAATGTGTTACACCAAGATTATTAAGAGCGCCCAGAGATGATTTATTATTTAGAAATCGATTAAACTTTTGTATAGAATTTAATGACTTAAATAACCCTTTAGATTTTTAAAGTTCACAATAAGTTTTATTTAAACATTGGTTATGTAAACACAAGCAGTTATGGGGAAAAAAGAGGCCCTGAGAACCAAGTTTAACAATTAAACTGAAATCGTTTTGGAGAGAAACACATCACTAATACCAGGCCTGCCTCACACATCCATAATGACTTTCTTCTAGTTTTAATGTCAAAGTACATCAGTACACGCTGTGCTGTGTCACTGTAACCTTGCCATTGCTTATCCCAGTCCTCTGAGGAATCAGCAGGACACCCCCCACCCTCCCTATCCTCCCAATTCTTACCCGCTTCACGTTGGTTGACTTGGCTTTTTTGAAGAGACTCATGTATGATTTATGGAGGTTGTGCTATACCTCTTCTTCCTAGTTTGTATCCTGAAAAAAGCCAAAAATCAGGAAAGAAGAGATTCATCTCTTCACATCCTGTCAGTGGTAACTTACCACCTGAGGAGTATAAGGAGATGAGATACTTCTTTCGTCTCTGCAAGCGGACAGTCAGCCTTACAGCAAAAGGTCTGCCTGATCTCTCTCTAAAGGGGTTTTTAACTTTACTGGTAATGACTAACTACTAAGTGAAACCAGTTTTGAAAATGAAAAGTCTTTGATTTTTAAAGCTCCCTAATTCCTGGGGCAATTCTGGAGGCTGCACCCCAGGCCAGGGAGCTGAATTTACTTGAGGAGAAGAGGAAAGAGTAAGTTGTGACCTAAGTGGATCAGGTAACGACTATGGTATCTATTGCTTATTACTTCAATTAGATCTCTGGCAAGAGGTTGTTATGCAAAAAATTTGGGAAAAAAATTCATATTATTAGTTTTTAATAAACAAACAAAATATAACTGGAGGTATTGAAATATAAAGAAAAGGGTTTTTTTTTGTACTATTTCCTTTTCAAGCCTATTGTTCAAGATTTGAAACTCTTTTCCCTCCATGCAAATAACGCAGGATTTCTCAAACTCACTAATAGAAATTTTTGTGGTCATTCTTTTCTCAAACATGGGAAGCAGCCTGAAAGATTTCAGCTACGTAAGAATACATATTGTAAGGGCTTAAAGGCTGCAAGGGTCATTCACACAGGTGCCAAGTGATTTCATTCTGCCTCCCACAAAGTGCAATTCCTGAAATACCATTTTTCCCCCATGCTTCTCATTTAGGCACATGCAGGTAATGGTGTTGGACAGCATACTGAAGGAGAGAATCTTGATAAATCATAGATGTCCCCTTTACCCACTCAAGAAGAGGTGTAGCAGTGCAGAGGGGAAAGTATTTATTAAAATTCAGAGATATTCTTTTCCCTTCTGTTTCATGCAGATTCAAAGGCAGCATCTATCCCAGGTAGATTTACTCCTCCCAAAAGCATATCTTCCTTTTTTCCTTGCATATACATTGCTGAAATTACTGACATATGCATTTTCCACACATGGATTTTGGGGAAAAAGAGGAGATTTCTCTGCACATTTAAAAAAGTTTAATCCATAAACAGTGCATGCAAATGTAAAACAGGACCTTCAGCAAGGATTTACAGTGACTGCTGAAAAAGTAGTCCCAAGGCTGTGTGAGGTACAGAGGCAATTCTGGCCTCTGGAGGAATGGAAGCAGCTTCATTATGGAAAAAAACTTGGTGGAGATAGGAGGCCTGAAGACAAGGAAGTTTTCTTTTATAAAAAAAAAAATAAAAAATGTAGCCTTTGGCTTCATTCTAACAAACTAGACAATTAACAGTGGGTGCCCTGCCATAGGAAGGAGTAACACCTTCTCATCTGTCATATGAGAGACAAGTGAAAATAACTCCTGCTCTGTAGGTGTCCACAAAGGCTTGTCACAGGCTTTACCCTGAGTGCATTTCCTCATTAAAAGTGAAGGGTAGAGACAGAGTGTAAATATCACCACTTTTCTGTAGTTCTACCTGATGCTTTATTGAATCAGAGCCCTGCTTTTCTTTATATTCAGATCTCAGGAAAGGGAGGGTGTCTGGGCTGAGAAATGCTGCATGGCATTGCTGAGGGACGACATAGGACAAGATAGATAAGGGTGAAATTCAGTGGTGAGTAGACGATAGAAATGCTGGTCTGGGGAGGCCTGCAATGAAGATAAATTGGCTAATTGTTACAAATGCAAAATATCTATCAATATATTTCTAAACACATTGCAATTAGGATTATGTTACATATGCCAAACTCTATAATTAATTTCTTAATGTCATAATTATAGAAACCAGAAAAAATTGAAGTCATTACAATATAATTAACATAAGTAATCACATCAGAAAAACACTCTTGAATTCCTCAGGACCAAATCTTAGGTTTGGGGGTTTTGATTCTTTTTTTTTTAATTTTGAAAAAAAACTAGAAGGGTGTTAATTACTTAATGACAAAATGATTTCTGTGTTCCAAAAGAATTGTTCCCAATGTGCCATTGATACAGTATATTAGAAAGACAAAGAGCCACTAAAAAGACAGAACTTTGACACTTTTATGTATGAACTTTAAGTACCTTTTGGTAAAGAAGACATAACCAGCTGCTAGGAAGAAGGAAAAAAATAGAATTTAAAATAAATAAATCTTTTGAAATATGGAGTGAATTGTATGCTGTAGAAAATTCTGGTAACTTGAAAGCTTTGCAGTTACAGAGACCCATCTTAAAAATTAATCTCATCAAACAACTTTCATCTGGAAATTACTTTGCTGGGTCTATTTATGACAGACTTCATGGATCAAAATAATTGAAAATATAGTTAAAGAGATTTTTGGTTGAACCCAAAATCAGTATAAGACCCAAAAATGTATTTGAACTCTTTTATATGTTTTAGCTGGTTTAATTATTATTTTTCAAGTTGTTTTAAAGAGATATGTGCTTTCTATCATTTTATAACTAATCAGATCACTAGCAAGGAGACAAAGCCTTAGGGCTTCGTACTGCTTCACATTTATTTTGCCTTTACATATATTATGAGGAGTGTAATTCCATTAATAGTAAAAAGGACTAAAAATGCATTTTGTACATTCTTAGAAACAAGAAAATAAAGTAACGAAGATATGTTTCTCTTAACGTGATGAACTGTTCCAATGCTCTCTTTTCAGTTTGTGTGTATAGCAGAACTTAACGTATTACAATTTATATGTATATCTCAAAGATGCACAGAATACACGATGTGAATAATTTAGTAGTGATGTCAGACATCTATTGTGACTTCAATCAGATCTGTAAAATGCTAATTTTAAACACAGTGCTTACGATCCTCACTGGCCCACTGTCTCTAGGAAACATTTTTGCTGGGTTGCAATCCTTTATTTATCAGTCTGCAAAGTTAACAGTTTGTTATCTCTTTGAATTATGCATTTTGTTATAGAATGTGGAAATTATTAGAATAGTTTAAATATATTTAATTATTTCAATATAATGCAACAAAATTAGAAAGCAGCACTGTAATAATGCACTTTCCCCTCCCCCCAGTTTCTGTATTACATCTTACTCCAAGCCCTAGTATAAGAATGTGTGTGCTGTAAATGAGTTTCCTCCCTGTTTTTATTTCCATTAACTGTGTGGGATTTCTAGTTTTGGGACGGGACATTTTTGTGCCTATAACTATATTGATCCCTTTGCAGTTCAAAGTCCTACAAATGATAGTTATAAATTCCAAGAGGAAAACATTGGAGGCTGCCATCACTTCCCTCCTATGGAAGAAAGATAAATGATCAGCAGGAAGTCCAAGGTTTGAGGTCTTGGTGTTTGGTGGGTTTCTTTTACTTGACTCTTTTCTGGCAAGGAAACTGTACAATGAAGCAGAGAATAAAGGAAAGAGAGACTGTTGCTGGCTTAAGCCATTAGAAGTTCTTTTTCAGCTCTAAGGCAGGGATTTTACTCCTAAAAGATGGGGAAACAATGATTTAGACAACCAGTTTATTCAAAAGTACCCAATTGTTTAGTCATACAAATATTTTATGGCATATCATCGTGTAAGTGATCATTTAGGTTGGCTGTGTACTAGACCTGTGACAAATAGTTTGCAGGGAGTCCTCTTTCTGACAGATAATGGGATAAAATGGTCCACTGTCCTGGATCTCCTTCCAGCTTTAATTGTTGGGAAGCTGTATGAAGCTAAAGGACAATTGAGCATGCAGAGTTTCTGAATTCTGCCTAAGGCAAGCTTTTTCTTTATTTAAGTGCCATAATCCATCAGAAATTCCTGACCACAGTATGAAAGGGTCAGAAAGCAATCTTCTGAAGACAGGGGAATTAATACCTTTCACAAATGCATTTAAAAGAAACATGATAAGTTGTTTTTTTCATTTTCTAAATTTTATCACACACTGTTATGCTGTAACCAAATTGCTGGAGACTATTCTTCACTGGGCTAGCACAGCTAACACATCTTTCTGTCTCTAAGATCATGGAAAGGCTTAATTAGGAAAGATAGCATTCCAAATATATATATATATATATGTGTGCGTATGTATATGCATAAAATTAAATATATATATGTAATTTCTGGCATTTGAACTGAATTTGCATTTTAACATCTGAAGACCTCCTGATTTTTGTTACCTGCAGCTAAGTCATTGCCAAGTGTAGTGAACACATGCCAAGAAACAAGAGTTTAACTTGCCTGCCTTTGATAATTGATTTGCTGTTCAACCTTATATTTAATTTTCTAATTATTCCTCCATTGTTCTTATTTCATGTAAGAGTCTGTATTCTCTACTGGAGATATGTTTCAAATTTAAATATTTATTGTCTTATGGGCTTGATTCTCTCATTTCCCATGTGATTTCCTGACGCACAAGATATCATTAAAGCAATCTCTGTTTCTTCTGTGTCAGTGGACCAGTATCAGTAGAAAAGATGTCTAATGAACAAGTCCAAATGAATCTTCTCCAGCAGCTTGCTAGTGAAAGCATCCAGGTGTTCAGGGATGTCACACAGGTTCAAATGCCAAAATTCTCAGTTTTGTGATAATGCTGAAGACTTTCCAGGGAATAGCGTGCCTCATCCAGATCCAGACAATGCTAGCAAAGGGAAAACTGACTTTCAGTATTTCAGTCATGCTCATCTTCACACATGGGATCCATGGAATTACAGCTCCCTTTAAAGGGATAGCTCTCCTTTTTCCAAAGTTTGAATAAACACTGTGGTGGTGAGAGTGATAATCACATTCAAGGATATTAGTTAAATGGGGTCACAAGAAATAGGAAATACTACAGCAGAGTTTTATCTTAACAGAAATTGTAGGTCCCCAGCAACCTTAATGACCAGTTGCAGGCTTAAGGCCCAGCACTGGGTATGTCCATCTCAGTTATTATTCGCCAGCGCTTAGGTGATCTTAGGCAATCTGACGTTTCTCTTCTCTGCCCGAATGCTTTCCATGTGAGATTTTGAGGTCAAACATTGCCAGTAGCCAGCCTTCCCAATCCCGCACAACAGCTTCAGACTGTGCTAACCTCTGTGGGGCTGTGGGAAGCCCATCTGTTCCTTCACTCTCTTGACTGTGGCAGATTAGCTCTGATGAGGTTTTGTTTATTGCCTTCCTACAGTAATAGGTTGGATGTTAACTTTGTGTTTATGTTGTTATAGCAGGGGCTTGCAGTTATAAAATTAGGTTCTCTTCTTTTGCAGGCAGTTGTTGGCCGTATGATATTAAATGGAATATAATTGCAAAATAAATTCACCTGGGGGAACCTTTTTTTTTTAATAAATCAAAATATGCATTTAGAAAGAAATCTTTGCAAAATTACATCAGTTTGCAGAACATCTGCTTACTGAGTGCTACATATCACTGAAGGAAGTTACTTAACAAAAATACTTTGCAGAACAGCATCCGATTTAATTCAAGATCATCAGTGGACATTCTGATGTTGCCAGACATTTACTCTTTTTTTATGCATTTAATTTATTTCCTGGTGTCCAATCTGTTCTTCTGCAAACTTGACCAGTAAAACTCAGGCAAACTCAAGAAAGTTACGTGTCATTTCCAACAGTAGGAAGTAAGAGTCAGATCTTTACCGTCCAAAACATGTACAAGAGTGCTACCAAAATTACCTCTGAAGGGCTGCTGTGAACACTAGAGCAGACAAATACAGATCTCTTAGAAATCCTACACCTATGAGAATGCTGAGACATTCAGGAAAAGTTTGTGATACTTATCTAAATCAAGCTATTGTGGATTGTCTCATTTCTCTCTATACATTGGTGATTCACCCTTAAATTTAAATGGAGCTTTTTCCAGCCAGCTACTTTGACTTTTGTTAAGAGTGGTCTGATGAGCTGTTTTGCTGTGCCCATTTTTTTCTAATAAAAGAATAGTAGAATCATTGCAGTTGAAATGTCTCTTTTGATACCAGTTTTTTTTTTTGCTTCCTTCACTTTTTTTGGCTTATCAATACTGATATAATTTCAGATGACAGCCCCTCTTTATGGTTTTGCTAATGCTGCCAAAGTCCACTGAAGGCAC
The DNA here is from genome assembly GCA_013400055.1 of Nycticryphes semicollaris. NCBI lineage: Eukaryota > Metazoa > Chordata > Aves > Charadriiformes > Rostratulidae > Nycticryphes > Nycticryphes semicollaris. Next base: position 278,366 of record VXBJ01005762.1, on the reverse strand, counting down.
TGGCTAAGAACCAACAGCCATATCTCTTCCACTGTGCTACCTTTAACAGTGAAACCACTAACTGGTGCTTTGCAACAACTCCCCTGCCTCAAGCATGGTAGCACTTGTTGGGTAGACGAAGCAATGTAAAAGAATATGGTACAAAACACCTTGAGCATGATGGGTTTTCACTCTTTTTTGCAAATATTTTTGTTCTTTTGGAGGTTCTCTGGGCTATCTGTGTGAAGAAAACTCATTCCTCTCTTGCAAGATCTTTCAGTCAAGTCATAAATTATCTCTGTCTGGCATTGTTGGTCCTCACCCAGCTCCTACTAAAAGTATCTCTAAAAGATGCTTATCATATCACTGCCTAGATTATGCCAAGTTGACTTTAGTACCAACTTGAGAGCTACCTTCTTATTACTGCCCATCTGTAATCAGTCTTGTAGGAAGGATTTATTGAAAGTTTACATTTTGTGGGTTGCAGATTGCTGAGTGAAACCAGAATGCAATTGGCATGTTCTGAATTTGTTTTTAGAAGGCTGCAGTATGCTGCTCTGATCTTCCATACAATGTTAATTTTTCTTCCTATATACAAAAATAGTTCCAAAATGACAGAAGTAAAGGTTTGGAGTAAAGAGTTGTGGACAAGCTCTACATTTTTTTTTGTAATGCTGTGGGACATAAGCCGACAGGAATCATCAAAAATTCCATAATTGCTTCTTCCAAGGTCTCTTGAATATTAATCTGCATTGTGGTGTTGCTTCCCACTGGGGTCAAAGCTCTTGGCTATGTGGGAAACCAATTCGGTTCATTCACATGGTTTCTCTGTTTCAGTCAAATGAATAGAAATGTTGCTGCTTGCTGCAATGGGAGCACAGGCAAGTCAGATACTAAAAAGTCACAACTGATCCATTCTTTGAAACAGTTCAGCTACACAAGCTTTCACTGCAGAAGTATGTCTTGGAGGAGTACTGGATGAAACAGTGAGGTACAGAAGTTAAGACACATGTAGTTTGTTTCTCTACTACTGTATAATTTGAAAGACTTGCAAAGAGCAAGTAGGAAGTAGATATAAAGTACAGCTCTTCTACTCCTGGCAAAATGTTACACATTCTGTGCAGAAGCAGATTAAAAATGGCAAACCAGCAGATAATTTAGCCTACACATTTTACGAAACTGTAGTTCAAAACAATTACGAGAAAGATAGTGCTTTCAAAAATCTAGACATGGCTCTAAAATATCCTAAGCAAACCCATTAGATGTACAGGAAAGATTCAAAGAAATGACAGTGAAGTATAAAATAAAGTATCTGTTTGTCTTGCAAGTCTTGACCGAATATTAGTTTTTTCATAGTTTTTTAGTTGTATACCAGCAACTCAAAGAAACCACAAAGAAGGACTCAAAAAAGACTTCTACATTTCAGTATCATCTTTAAAATGCTGAGTAATGATACAGGTATTAATATCTGAATGAATGTAGACTATTAGGCTTGTGCAGTTATAAGTTTAAATTGATCCGAGACAGAATAATGACTGCTTCTGACAATGAGAAATTTCTATTTTTAGTTCTGTTTCCTATAAGCAATTTTAAATCCTGATCACTGTGCTGTAATTAATCAAACAATTTCCTGAGATATTCTAACAGACAATTTTAAAAATAGAAATAAAAGTTTGTTTTACCCATATGTCCTTAATTCCTCACCCTTTCCAGGTTGTCATTGAAACTGTCCCTGTCTGCCTCAAACTGTCAGTCTCCTTACTTTGTCTGAGGACAAGGAACAGCAACATTAATGGTCTAGTGACAAAGGAATATCCAAAAAAGAAACATTTCTCTTCTTGATTTTACAACAATTGTTTGTATTTGCCCTGTATGTGAGAAATGCTCCTTGTCAAGTAACAACAGGTCAGGTAGTGATCAATATGAAGCACATTTTATTTGAACATTCTTGCAAGAGTGGGTGACGTGGCAAGCAGGCACACAGAGGTTTGTCACACTTTTTTTTTAATCCCTATTTCCAGCCAAAATTTCTTTCCCCTGTTTCCCCATTGCCTGGATACTCCAGAGGTTACAGTCTGTCAGGGAAGCCTAAGATTACTTACTTTTGTCCCAACCCTGTTTAGTTCTCCCCACCACCTATGTCAATTACTTTATGTATTTATTTACTCCCTTCTTTAGTAATATTGCTCGAGTTTGCCAGTCTCAGTTAAACATTCATCCTGTTAAACCAATGGTCAGGCATAGACTGTTTTCTCCTTTGTCTAAGGGATGAGATCTAGGGATGACGTTCTTGAATGTCTCTGGTAAGCTTTTGTGTTGTTAATCATTCCCTAACTACCTCATTGCAGACCGACCAATTTGTTCTGTAAAAACTGGCCACGTTTTTACTTTGCGAAAATGAGATCTTATTTTTTCTTACATGTACATTATTAGCAGGATTGACTGTGAAAGCTGTGCAAGTGACGACAAATGTGGAGGAAATACGTTTGTATTAGTAATTCAGTTAAAAAAGTGGACAAAAAGGCACTTTTATTCTGTCACTAATCAAAAAGTACTTCTACACTATCATCAAGTCATCTCTTCAGCTTTGTCTTCTCATTGTAAACCATTTCTGTAATTCTTATGTCATTTCTGAGGTCCTTTTCTCCACCTTTTAAACGATTTAAGATTTTCTAAATATGTTAGCATGGGAATTTATGTCATTTTCTGGTTCTCATCCCAGCAGTTGCATGCATACAATCATGACTTCCTGTACCAACTACAACCTGTTCATCTATCCAGGGATCTTAACAGCCTGTTTGACAAACCTGCATACTGGAAGATCACCTTGAGTTGCTAGTCTGCTATAACCCTTTTATGTTTATCTGATTCCTAAGACAAGATCTTCATTTTATGTATTTGACTGTCATTTTTAGTTTAGGTTTGGTTTTTTTTTCTGAGATAATATATAACTCTAGTTCTGACTGCATTAAAATAATATCTTTAGAATGTTCAAATAAAAATAATTCTTATAACAATAACAACAAAAACATACTAGAATAATTAAGTTATTTAATGATATAATTATAATATAATTATAATACAACTATAATATAATTATAATACAATTGTATTATACTATAATATATAATATATAATAATTAAAAAATTAATTGTGTTATTTTTACGATCCAGAAATAAATTGTTCTACTAAGCACTGCAGAAAAAATCACACACTCCCATTCACAGAATCATGGAATCATAGAATGGTTTGGGTTGTAAAGAAGTTTAAAGATCTTGTAGTTCCAACATCCTGCCATGAGCAGGGACACTTTACACTNCAGGGACACTTTCCACTAGACCAGATTGCTCAAACAGCAGGCCTTGAACATCTTCATGGATGGTGCAGCCACAGCTTCTCTGGGCAACCTGAGCAGAGGAGCAGAATCCCCCATGCTGGCCACACTGCTGGGGATGCAGCCCAGGATGCAGGGGGCTTTATGGGCTCATGTTGAGCTACTCATCCTCCAACATCCTGAAGTCATTCTCCTCAGGGCTACTATCAATCTATTCCCTGCCCAACCTGTATTTGTTCATGGGATTGCTCCGACACAGGCGTAGGACCTTGCACTTGGCCTGGTTGAACTTCATGATGTTTGCATGGGCTCTTTAGCTNTTTTTTTTCTGAGATAATATATAACTCTAGTTCTGACTGCATTAAAATAATATCTTTAGAATGTTCAAATAAAAATAATTCTTATAACAATAACAACAAAAACATACTAGAATAATTAAGTTATTTAATGNCCACCAAATTTTCAGGCATGATTTACTCTTAGTGAAGCCATGTTAATAGTCATCAATCACCTCCTTATATTTCATGTCCCTTAACATGGTTCCCAGGAGAATCACGCCATGATGTTGTTGGGTACAGAGGTGAGGCTGACTGGCCTGTAGTTCTTTGGATCTTGATTTTTTCACTTTTGAAAATGGGGGTTATCTTTCCCCTTTTCCATTCACCCCACTGCCACAACTCCTCAAATATGATTGCAACATATTTGATGCAAACATGTCTTCAGATGCACGTTCTGATGCAAACATGCCTTCTGTGTGCCACCAAAAGCCTGAAACCTACCAAATAGCACATTTTCTTCCTGGATGTGAGTTTTGGACAGGAATGAAGCCTGGATTCATAGTTACATTGTCTCTTTAGTATATCCTGGAGGTGATAGTGGCAGAAAAAGTGCAGGATTCATAGAAAAACCTACAGAATCTCAGAAATTCCCTTCAACTGTTGTTAGACCCTAGCTTTCTGTATTTTGTGCAAGGCTGCCACTATTTGAGAAAAAAAAAATACTTTGCAGTCTCTTTTTTAATATCTGGAGCACAACTTGGCATCACAAACGACATACAAAGAGATAGTGAAAATTATTGGTCTAATACTACAGAGTGCCAAAATCCATATTGTACATCAGCAAACCACTAAAACAACTTATGTAGTTTCAGAAATCAAGTTCTGAGAGAGCGTTATTTTCAAACAGAAAAAGCAGCAAATAAATTATTGCACTGAATAATTTATTACTTTCCTCTACTTTTTAATAATATTCCTGGCATTGCCAGTAAGACACAGTGTAAACACTTTCAAGGAAGAGAGACTTGACAGCTGATATGCAGAACTCCAGTGGCAGAAATAGAAATCGAATACGTAAAAAATGATTAGAGGTCTGAGGGTTTCCAGAAAAAGAAGTGAAGAGGAAAAAAAGTAAATTTACAAGATCTTGATGAGGCAAAACTAGACATGCTGAAAAAAAAGGTTTAATTTGAAATATTTTTCTCTTGGAATATACACTAGAAAGATTTTTCAAGGAAATCCTGTTGATATTACTTATGCTGCACTATAGACCTTCAAAATACCTATTAGTACCAAAAATATTAAACACGATGCTACCTTATTTCAAGTATATATTTATATATATACACACATACAAATATATATATTTATTTCCAAGTGTGTATGTGTATATATATATATGCACATTCCTTAGGCAGAAAGAACTACTTAATTTTGACACTGAATTTTTTTTGGACCGGGTCCAATATAATGTCCATGCACCAGGATATCACATACATCTTCAAAACTTTTTCTCTAGAAAAAAAACCCAACATCAATATTTGCATTATAATATTATCTTATTTATATATTACTTCTGTGTGTTGTCTATATAAAAATTGCTTTTTCTCTGAAATTCAAGGATACCAATTAATTTTCTTTTACATTTTTATTCTTATATCTTCAGTAATATGTCATTAGACCAAAAATATGAGTCTGAGAGGGTAACATGGTTTTACCTTTAGTAGTAGGCATATTTATCATTATTCAGTGTTGCAAATTTATGATTTTCACACATATTCCACTATTTCACAAATATGTTAGAATTGCCTCCGAACTGTCTATTATTCACAGTATGTTCATCATATAAAAATAAATAGATACAATATTTGGAAATTGTGAAATGCCTAAATAAGTTCATCTGAAGAAGATTTTCCCTGTTTTTCATGTTGGAAAATAATCTGCTCATTGCTGTTCACCAGATAATTTTGAAAAACAGGTAAAATATAATAGAAAATGTCAAAGAAAATTTTAAATTGAATTGGTAGTGAATCATGGCTTATCTCTTGTTAAGTGTACCCAATTCAAAAATCCATATAGTTGTTTAATTATGACTACTTTTTAAAGACATGTTATTCCTTTTCTTTCTTGAATGAGTCAGACTGTCATCCAGCATAATGTATGTGAACTGTTGCTTTTAAAATGAGATTATTAAAATCTCATTTACATTTTCTTTCACACAAAATGTAATTATTCAGGCTTCAAATGTCTTTTTCATAATATTTGTGCTAGCAAAGCATTAGGACCTGATGCACACAGAATATATATCTGAAGGAATTTCAAATGCAATCAAGCCGAAATTTATACTCTGATAACAACAAGCATAATTGCAGAAAATTTTCTAGTTTTCAGCTTGAAAAATGTGCAGGTCAGTTTCTATTTGAATGACAAGTTGCTGACTTATATTCTAGAGCATTTCTAGATTTATTTAGAGGAGGCTATAAAAAAGCAGATAATTATTGTGTCATTTCAGACTGAATCCCTGTATTCTGTTTCTAGAAAAAACGCCTTATCCCATGCTGGTCTCCAACAGGAGAAGTTAGGAAAAGGTCAGTCCTTCTCTCTCGTTCTTCAACATCTTCCTTATCAAGAAATCACACTCTAAACTCACATATATAATGTGAAGAGTCTTACCCTGTCTGTAATTTCTTCTATAGCCTTCATAATACGGTTATTTTGCGGATTCATAAATTGAATCTCAGGATAGGACAAACATTTCCAAACTGAGATATCTGAAGTTTTGGTGACTAAATAGAGTTCTTTGTTTTCCCCATAGCTTCAAATTCAATGCTATAGATGAGTATATGTTTTGTTCAAAGCTTTGTAGCTTAGTTTTGGCACTCTTTTGATGTATAATGATGTTTGGTATTCACATACGAACAGTTTGTACTTCTATGGTGAGTGCTTATTCAAAGTAACAAATAAAATGAAATCTTAAGTCTGACATTATTCATGGGAATTTATGCCATTGATTTAAAGAGAGATAGTCTTGACATTCCTTTCTTGATCCATTGCCAAGAAAAAATTATTTTCTGAGTACATATCAGCTATTCTTACATATATTTTTATCATGTTCTTATAGTATTTAAAAACAGGAAATGAAGTGAGGGGTTTTTTTTCTTATTCAAAATGATGAGCATCCAACAGTTTCACAGAATCAGACCCTTCTTTCAGTTGGCCTCCTTCTCAGAGCAAGATCAATATTGGATGTAAACCAAGTTGTTTAAGGTTTTGTCCATTCAGGTCTTGGAGACCTCCAAGATGCAGATTGCATTATGTCTGCACAGTGACTTCTTTTCCCTCTTACATCCGGTTGGAATTTCCCCTGTATCAATTTATGACTCTTGTCTCTTGTTCTCCCACCGTGCACAAAACATGGGACAATCACAAATTTAATATTCTGCTCAGGTGTAATAGGAACTTGGCACAGGAGAAATGAGATGCAGAAAATGAAAAAAATCCTTAGGTTTCAAGTCTTTATATAACTTATTGTAAGATTTCTTAGGCTTTCTAATACTCTATGTATTTAGAAGTTTGGATTGTATTTGCCAAACAAAGATGGTTGCTTTATATTTTCAGCCACTATAAGAAAAAAATTTGGAAATTTTATATCCTGCCAGATCAAAAAATGGACACAATTTATTTATAAAAATGAACACTGAGTACTTGGACCACTTACTTCTGGATCACTTGTTTTCCATGTATGGTCAATGTATGCAGCTGACCCTATTATCTGTCTAGCTCAGTAGCTTACCTGTCCTGAGGTAATACTGCAGGGACGGTTGATTGGTTGTGGCAGAAGAACCCAGCCTTTCTCACCTCTCAGAGTACTGAGAAGATATTATTTCAGAATTTCTTTTGCTCTGTGTCAGATTCAGTATGAGATGTAAGCTGTATTTCCAAAATATAACATATAACGGTGCCAGGTTCTTTGACATCTTTATCTGGTACCAAAATAATGTTGCCTACAACATGTTGGAATTTATGATACAGAAAGTATTGTAAATCAACATACAAGATGCTGGTTAAAACTGAACATTTTTGTCAGAAGATGTCAGGTTGTACCATATTGATATTTCTGTGTGTCATGTAAGACAATTTTTGTCTGTTTTAGATTGTATGGATGTGAATTGGAACACATATGAATGCATATTCAGTGAAGGTCATTTCTTTTATTTCACCTGCACAATTCCTGTTGCTTCATCATTGAAACAGCTCAGAAGATCATTGAATTAATCTTTCTATAAGGGCTAAGTTGCATTATTTTTTTTTCTCACTCTCCTATTCAAACGAAATGTCTGAAATGTTCCTGCTCAGATATTTCTACTATCATGTGTTGAGGATGTTAAAATTAGGAATATTTCAGTCACTAGAGTATTTTATGGTTTTGAGTGGTTGAAACATGGAGTTAGAAAAGTCACCCTTTACAATTATAATTTTGGTTGTCACTGCTCTCCTGTCTTTCTTGTAATATATTTATGCATCACTCAGCCCAAAATTCTTCAGATTCAGTTATTAACTATGATCTTGGGATGTGTTAATGTATGCACCTGTCACTGTCTCAGCGCAATTGGCCTTTGTAGATATACTAGGGATCTAATGGTGGCTCACAGCTTTGTCTGTGTGAAAATCCAGTCCTCTTTACAATGTGTTTGAATCACAGTGGAGTTACATTTTTATCTGAGGAAAGATTCCCATCTCATTTCCTGTAACTCAAGTGAAAAAATGTCTGGGGCTGAATGCAGAAATCGGGATCTTTAATGCCACCAACACAAAATGGGGGTCACATTTGTTTATAGAGCAAAAGCTCAGTTAAATAAAGGAGGATTTCAATTTCATCCTTATTTAATACAGGGTTTTTTCTTTCTTTTTCTTAAAAGACATCCAATCTTCAAGTGAAAAATAAAAAGAAAAGCTCTGTCTATACTTGCATGTATATTCATAAGCAGACCTAAATAATTTAGCAAAAGCTTAATCCTTCCCATTTTTAAATACATTACATTAATCCATTTGTATGAGATCATTATTTCTAGCTCTGCTGTGAGGCACAGCCTCAGTATCTAACACAGTCTTTTCAGATAAAAAAAAAATAATTTAAAAAGGGTCAAACTTCCATCAGCAACAGCAAATACAGGCTTTGTGCCCATTACAGTTTGCCTGTTGGTAGCTTTCACCCCAGCTCACAAATGACTAAAACTAGTCCTCAGTCTGAGCCAAGCTCAGTTTCAGTTTTCACATGTAACATTGGCAGCTCTGGTTTTGCTCCTCATGCTTTGCCCTCCATTCAGTGCCAGGGAGCTCCTCTTCACCAAGGCTGTCTGTTAAGCACTTAATTCCAGTGCAGGAGCACATCCTATAGCTCCGGTTTCAGGACCTTCTTTGCAGATGCCTAGTCCCAGATCGTGTACAAGATGGCATTTCTGATCAGAAAGAGCCCACCACAATAAATTAATCCTAAATCCTTCCCAGAGCCTAGCCTAACTGTAAAATCTCTTAGGTGCTGTGTTTGCCCTTTGCAGATCAGACTTTCTGTTTTCACACAATGTGTAATTAAGCTGAAGCATTCCTTGCAACAGGATGCTGTGAATGCTTAAACATTTACACAGTGCCAAAACACAATTAAACAAATCAGAATGGAAGACAGATCCATGAGTGGGGTTATTATCTACAAGGAGAACATTTTTGCTTCAGGAAATCTCTAAGGAACAAACTCCTGGAGCTGGGAAAGTATATGAGAAAGTTACCACCTCTAGGCAGGGGCTCACTTATGGCCATCTCTCGTGGCAGGATGCCTGCCAAAGGAACCTTTAAGCTGAGCTGCTACAGCCACTTCTCCAAAGTGTGAGCACTGCAACATTCTGAATGGATGCCACAGATGGAAGCCCATAAAGCTTTCCCTAACAGAAGGTTAGATCGGCTTCTTGTAGATGGTGACAGTTTTGCTGAAGTCAATGAGCCACCAGGGAAACATTCCATCTAAGGTGATTCCAGGTCTGACAAAGGGGAAAATACTGGTAGTCCGAGTGTAACTAATCTATGTGGAAAGAGATGACTGTATAGAGGTGCTGATTTCTGCAATATTGAATGTATAAATGAAGACATACTGAAAATGAATTAAATCTAATTAATAACAAAAAGGCCATAGTTAGCTGATGCTCATATAGCCGGATAAAACTGCTAGAAGGCTGCAGACCGTTCTGAAGAGCTTTACAAGAACAATTGATTTTCAATCATTTTTATTTTCTTTGTCAGTCACATGAAGAGAAAAGAAAGTTTCTGGGATTTATCTTGTCTCTTCTAACAATGGCAAAATCTGAAAGGAGGCTGAGCAGGATATAGGAAAATACTCACTTGTTAAGATATCTGTTTCATGAAAAATGAATTAATTTGTACTTGGATTCACTGCATCAGGTCAATTTCTATAGCTCCTTTCATCCAAATATGTATTCCCTAAGTGCCGTTCAGATTTAGTCAATGGATATATAAACTGCGTGCAGAAAATACTGACATTTCTTTAACAGTACAAAGCAACTCTACCTAAATCTGCGTGTCTGGAAGTGACTTGTTAATATTCATTGTTCACATGTAGATAACATCTCCACTGAACCAAAGGCTGTCTGCGCACATGTTTTCAGCAGTGAAATTTGGAGTTACATCAGCAATTTGTTCTGCCCACAGTCCCAAAAGTCTCTGATGAAAGAGTACAGGTGTTAGTGATGCAAAATTTAAGGAATGATTAGGAGATTCCCAAATGACTGGGAAAACAATTACCAAGACCATCAGTTTGCATGCTTAAGGGTATTTAAATTGCCACCAAATAGCTCAGAAAAGATTCACATATGTTATGTTACAAGGCTACTCCAGTTACATTTTCTTCTGCTTTCCACTGAAGCATACGCTAAAGGACAAGCTGTCTGCCAAAACGGTCGAATAATTTATTTCACAGGGGCATTTTCTTCCAGAATTCATTCATTATATTTACATAGCATATTCTCATGGACTTGTAGTGTCTAAGTTATTTGGTCTTTCTATATGTATACAAACATATTTTACTAAATCTCTTTGCAGGTTGTTTCCAGTGTTGATGCTATAAAAGGACACTGTAGGCCTGGTTATCTATGAAACAAATGCCATGGCAGNAAAAAAAAAAAAGAAAGCAAAATATTTTCTTCATCCACTTAACAACGTAACTGCAACAGGGAAATTGAAGAACAAGAGGTTCCCATGAATGGGAACTCATGAATTAAAATTATGTATCCTATTTCATCAATTCCATTGCTGCTAGCATGATCACAGTTGGCAGTTGTATAATTAAGATCTTTTTCTGCATTTAATTTTAAAGGATGAAAACATTCTATTTGATTCCACCAAAGAAAAACACATTGCAAAACCTTAACGCTCTGTTATTAAACACTTTCATTAAAAAAACCCTTATTTCTTTAAAGATTATTGTGAAGAATAATGTGTTTTATTACAATTCTAAGCTATTACTATTTGGAGCTCTTTTATGAATACTGGCGTAGTAACATTTGTTTCGCTTGCAGAGTTCAGCTAGAGAAAAAATGTTACATTTGCTAGATAGTTTATAGCAAGAAATAGATATTACCAGTATTTGCATATGGTACTCCACTAATTGCTCTTGGTAGGTAGCTGATCTCATTTACAGCAGAGTTTATGAGCTGAAAGACAGGGAGAACTGATCCATTGTAAAGATACTACTTACACACCAGACTGTTAGCGTCTACTTCATTATGTTTCTGTTAAAGTGGTTTTTTTTATTTTTCTGAGGATGAAAAGATGAAAATCTCTAAAGACACTAGAGGTTATTTGGTTTGGTGAATTTCAGTTGTCCTCTGGACTGGTGGACTCTGAGTCCCTAGAGAGCCATGTTGGTTCATTAAGAACATCTTTGAATTTGATGTGGCCCTGTCTTAAAAGGTAAAAGCCATCAGGAAGAAATACTTTCCTGTGAAGGTGGTGAGACACTGGTCCAGGTTGCCCAGAGAAGCTGTGGCTGCCCCATTCCTGGAGGGGTTCAAGGCCAGGCTGGATGGGGCTTTGAGAAATCTGGTCTGGTGGGATATGTCCCTGCCCATGGCAGGGAGTTGGAACTTGATGATCTTTCCAATCCAAATTTCTATGAGTCTATGATCCTCGGCCTTGAAGGTCAGTGGCAGTGAATCTCTGAGAAAAGTACCTTTCTTTCTGCAATTTAGTAGAGTATTGGATGCTTTTTTTTTGAAGGGTTGAAATAATGTTACTTAATTGTAAAACAACAAAACCACATTCCAAAATCTTAACTTTAATGCAATTAAAAACTGTGGAATAGCCAACTTCTTTAAAGATTATATGAAGAATAATGAGTTTTAGTGCAATTCTATGTGCGTGGTTGAAGCTAGAATTATTAAAAGGCAGAAACTATGTCTTTTCAGTATTGTTTTGTCACTTCTTCCCAACTGGAAGCAGATAGGTCAAATATCAATGAAAGTGAAAGCTGTTTGAATTTTTAAACCCTTAGAGGCTAAGTTTGCTTTTTATCTTCAACAGATCTGTTCAGTATATCCAGTGGGTCAAATTCTGCCACCCTATTTTTCTCAAGTTCTAATCACATCTAAGTACTACTAAAGTGTAATAACACAGAAAACACTCAGACCTGGGAAGTTAAAGCTAAGCAGCTAAATTTCATCAATAGAGCTGCACATTTACTGTCTTTGGAAATCCTTTCAAAATTCAATTTACAGAGTGTCCTGTGTAAGGTGTGTCCACACCACAGCTTTTAGTTTGTGTTTGACATGTCTGCACCTCATCTGGAGAAGCAAATTTGGACAAACTGTATGACTTGCCTTTTGGGCCCCATTAAAAGGAGTTTTTTAGCACAAGTACACCTGATCTCACCAGTCTCATAAAACCCCTTAGCTACGTGAGCACCCACACGGGCATTTAGAAGACATGCTGGCTAGTGATGTTCCTGCTCTCAGGATGCACGATATCTGGAACACAATCAGGAAGGCCCTTTATGACTCTCTGTGGTGAATATTTATTCTAAATTTGTAACTTATTATAACTAATACAACTTTCACTACATTGCTGGAGTTTAGCTTTCTTCATTTACTTGCAATAGATTATGCATTCAAACCTGCTCTATACAAAGTAATCAATGACTTAGATTTCTCTTTTCTGAAGAAACTGAGCTTGATGACAAAGAAGTTATCGGGAAAAAAGCTGGGATAATTTTGTATGCCAAAAGCTCAAGTGAGCATATTGGCATAGGATATTGTAGCACTTGATGATATGAGAATGCAGAGAGGCATGCAGGCCTACAGAGATTTCCAGTATGATGCTGTGGGATGCGAAGCTCATCCTGTGCTATCCATACCATGGAAACAAATGGTAAAAAGTGATACTTAGAAAGGACAGTGGCAGGATAACTTACCATTTGGATGCAAGCAGATTGGTATAGGCAGAAGCTTTTCTCTTTGCTTTTTTGGTTTAGATATTACTTGAAACTACATTTGTTCCTTATCATCCTTGCTCTACTGGGTGATCCAAATTAACTGAAGCTAACAGAGGCTCATGATGCACACCATAGGCTCTGCCTAGAGGCAATGCAATATACATATATACTCATGGTTTTGTGTATTTGTGTTTTTATCAGCCGCTCTGTCTAAGATCTTATATCTCATAGCCTATATATAGAAATCAATGATCTGTAGTTATCTCCACACCTCTTATAGGTAGCCCCTGTACAACAGAAGCAGAGCTATATGTAATAACATTAAGAATATTGTCATGTTTTGAGGTCTAACCTACCACAAATACTGAGAGGCAGCAATTTTTATGACCATTCTTGGCCTTGTGCAACTGCATCAGAAATGGAAGATGCTGTATACTGGATCTTCTATGAACATCTAATGAACTGTCATTTTGAGAGGCTATGGGACATCAGAATGACCACAGCCACCTTCCAATCTCCAGTGAAAATGCCACTACTAGTTTGTTTTCCAAGTCTGAGAGCATGTCTCAGAAGAATGCTAAAGAGCCAAAAGCCTTATGAAACAAGGTGAGATATTACATACTCTCTGAAAAACATGCTGACAAAGAGAAATTTTTCAGAGAATGTCTGCAGAATTTGGGACTACTCATATCCAAAGGATGGTACTCTTGACAGTCTAGACAGTCTATTGTAGTGTATTTTATCTCTTTTTCCCCAGAAATGTTTCTTTTTTCCTCAGAAAAAAAATATTTTACTGAATGCAGGGACAATTTAGCCATTGATTATTATTGCACCATCCTAAAGGGAACAGGTTTGCAGGGCACAGACATAACCAGACCTGCTGAGCTAGATAAGAACTGATATCAAAAGACTATAACCCGGCTACTTGCTTAAGAAAAGAAGAATCTTGTGATTAAACCCCCAGATACAATGTTAATTAGAAATTGAAGAAATAGACTCCATAAAAAATTGGGTGAGTTTTTATTAGGGAGATTAGGAGGGAGACAGAGCTGTGTTTTGCTTACTTACTGATCAGTATTTTTAAGAATATACTGCTTCTGCCCCATATACTTTCATTTTTCTTCAACTTAGAAGTGGGTATATGTTTTTCTCTCTTCCTCACTCTGTTTCACTTCATTCACCATGTAAAAAGTTAGTACCCTCATCTGGATGTTGGGAAGATAATAGGTGTTACTATATGTGACAATTGCCTTTTATCACTATGAGGTCTTGACCTTGCTTGAAGAATAGCAGGAGTGCTGGAAAGGAATGGGGAGCCAATTTACCTTTCAGGGTCCCTGGAGTGAACCCTGCTGAAAACATTTAAGACTGGCTGACTTTTCAGGCTGTGCAGTGTCTGTGTTTAAGGCTTTCCAGGAGACAAGATACAGAAAAAAGAATTTCTTTAGGACTTCAGAAGGGTATTACCTGGTTATCAAAATGGAACCTTTTGTTTGTTTGTGTTTGTTTTTGTTTTACTTTAGAGGATACAGAATGTCTTGCTACCTAAAAAGCATGAAAAAGCATGATGCATTTTCTATTGCAGCCATCGGATTTCAAGTCTTCAGGTCACACTGAATGTGAATATGATGTTTTAAATCTTGTCACAGGTGCATTAACCCAGGTGTGTTTAGGGGAGCTTCTGTGAGAGCACATGGCTCACAGCTTTTTAAAGACAGCCTTATCAGGTTCTGATTGCTGGCATGCAAATACAACATCACACATTGTGTTTGGAATAATCTTTTGTGCTCATTCAGGGAGTGGGACAGGAACAGTGGAAATGTAGCTACAGTATTTCATATTTGGAGTTAGATCATGGCATAGAGAAAACACAATATAATTGTTATTGAACAAAAAGAAAAGGTGAAACTAAGAGATGTACTTACCTAAAAATTTAAGAGCACTTAATGCTTTTTAACCTTCAAAGAATGTAGTTACTACAGACCTGGAATCAGAGACATACTGTCCCTCTTCTGATCAAAGCCATTAAATAGCTAAGGAAACTTCCCTGAATTATTATTCTGGAAGTTTTTGGGACAGGTCCCACAATTTTCTGAGAAAAGAACATATAACAATGATGGGAAAAGAATTAGAAAAAGAACACCTTGAGGCATACTGGATTTGGGAGAAAGTGAGGGAGGGCTATTAAAGAACTAATGGATTTGAAAAGAAGAAAAGATGGAAGCAGTGGATATTATGATTTGATTGCAGCAAAGAAAGACTGCAGTTTAAGACTAAGACATTCATATATGTGATACAAGAGAATTTTAGTTTGTGAAGGGAAAAATTAAAAATACAAAAGCGTACTGTCAGAGTAAAATACATATATGGATAAAATATTTGTGCATAGCTCAGTACTCAGAAAAAATTAATTTCTGCCAGTTGCTTTAAAATGTTTATTTCACATTTGTATCATACATATATACCAGGTCCTCAGTTCTGTACATACTTGACCAAAGCTGTCATATTTTACTTTCAGCTAAGTGCATTTATGTATGGAGAAATGTAAATGGGGGAATTCTATGCCCCTGGTCTGAATTTTTTTTCTAACCAACACTTTCCTCCCCGTTCACAGCACAACACACTAGACTTGATATGCAAATGTCTTACTGTGGTGTAGCTTCTGTCCCCCTCAGCTGAGAATAAGAAACATTTTTCCCTGATGGCACCTTGAGTATAGAAGCAGCCTCCAGACATTTTCTATTTTGGAGTCTGGCTCTGGGGAAAGTGAAAAAAGGTGGTTTAGAGAACGAAGTCACAAGACAAGCAGGGAACCCCAAGGTTTATGGGGAAATGAAAGCAGATCTCAGAGCAAGAACAAGCAGTAGTTTTTCCTCCTGGCATCTTGGGTATGAGAACAATCTCCAGATGTATGGTATTTTTTGTCCCAGCTGTAGGGAGAATGAAAAACTGCTTTTGAGGATGGTGACTTCGTCCTCAATGCCACCATTTTCACTCTCTCCAGGACCAGGCTCAAGAAGGTAAGGAGTCTGTAAATTGCTGGCTCTATACTGAACAGATACAATATTTACAAATATGTATACAAAACCATATCAAACTTTCAGGAAGATGTGCCCAGCAGGTACTGGGGAAGATCCAGACTGAACTCAGTGACATGGGAACTGGATTCTGAAACACACTGATGGGGAATCAAAGGCAGGTAAGCAGACAGGGCCTTCCACAGGCATCAGTCCTTGAAGAAAAAGATCCACAGAACAACCAATCCATTAAATGATGCAGAAGGCATTGACAGAGCACCCAAAAAAGCAAAGCCATAGAAGAAGCCCCAGCCTAACCTCTTTGATCCCTCAGCTTTTATACTGAGCATGGCAAATGGGATGTAATACCCTATATCTCACTTTGGGTCACCTGACCTATTCACTCCTCCCCACAGGTGCAACCCCATTCATGGTGCAAAGTCAAGTCAGCTGTCCCTGGCTGCCACCACAACAGATATGAGCAAGAGCCTATCAAGAAAAAAACCAAACAAAAAAAAACCAAACAAAAAAACCAGAGAGCTTTGCTCACTCCTAAGTTGGGATAGCATGTGTTAAATGATCTCTGGAGTTAGGCTCAAAACTAGGAAAAGTCTGGAGATTGTTCTCACAACTAGGGTGCCAAGAGGAAAAGCTGTTGTTACTTGTTCTCACTGTCTCTGAGATCTACTTTTGTTGTTCCACAAACCTTGGAGTTCCCTACCTGCCTCGTGATTTCATCACCAAACCCAACTTTTTTCTATTCTACCTATGGCCAGGATAAAAAGTAGCAAATATCCAGAGATTGCTCCCACTTGGGGAGGATGAAAAAAGGTGGTTTTTTTAGGATTAAGTCACCAAGCAGGCAGGGAGCTCCAAGGTTTGTAGGGCAATGAAAGCAGTTCCTGGAGAAAGTGAGAACAAATAACAGTCTTTCCTTTCCTCCTGGAACCTTGGATGTGGGACCATACTGCTCAGAACATGGCAGTAGGATGGAGGAGGAGGCAGCTACACTCTGCTGCTTTCACTGTTCAGCAGTGGTTTCTTTTTGAGAACAGTCCACAGTGTATTCACCTTATATGAAGATAAAGTATCACTGACCTGAGATTAAGCCACAATCATTGACCAAGCCAACTGTCTTCTGACAACTGTCCTAACTGAAGAAGAAGAACCTCAGAGGAGGCTCTCGCCACACTTAAAGTCCTAGATCCTTGTGCTGAGCCCCAAATCTTTGCATTGAGTCACAGCGGCAGTTCCTTCTCAAGCTTGTGGCTACTCTGTAACATTTAAGCCATCTCAGCAAAACATGACAGAGGTTCAAAGTAGTATCTCTGCAATAAGAAAGTCCACAAGTTATGCTGCCTTAGGTGAATATAAATACCTCAAACAGATATGAACTAGACAAAGAATCACAGAAAGGTTTCAGTTGGAAGGGACAGGTTGGGTGTGCCATGGGCAGGGACACCTCCTACTGGACCAGGTTGTTCAAAGCCCCATCCAGCCTGGCCTTGAACACCTCCAGGGATGGAGCATCCACACCTTCTCTGGGCAACCTGTTTCAGTGTCATCTTAGGGTCTCATGAATCATAGTAACCTGAAAGAATGAACAAACCTAGGTTGTTTTAATATGAGTCCTCTTTACCATCTCCTATTATAAGATGATATCCCTGACCTCCACCTTTAAAACAACTCTGCTAGAAATTTATGTATTTGACTGTACTAAGTGCACATGTAGATACATTTTTAAAATACAGCATTTTTTTTCCTTTTATAAGTTTTCACAAAAAGGTACATTAAAAGAAATGTGATAAGACCCAATTAAACATTGAAAATAATTAAAAGTTTCCACAAAAGAACAGATGAAGATCTTACTTTGTGACAACAAATATTTTAAAGAATTAGGATGTATACTGAACATTAGAAACACTCTTTCAGCCGGAAATACTACTACATAGTAGCACTTGTTTTTGGGTATCATCTTTTAGAAGACCCATATTCCTTAACAGATTAAAATTATAAGTAATACAAGAGAAACATTTACAGGCAAAGTGAATTTTCAGTTACTGTATTATTTAAAGGTTATGCTGAAATTAATGTCTATTTAATTCTTGAATTTTCAAACTACTTTAGCTTGCCTGTGTCTATAAGCAAACACTTTGATCTCAGGTGAAACTAAAGTTAAAATTTCACCTTTTTTTTTTCTGAAAATTTGACGAGGACTCTAATCCAAAGTATTGACAATGAATAATGATCCATGGATGACATAATCACATTGTAGACTTGTGAAAATCAGTGACAAACTTATGAAAAAACAAGTCCACCCTCTCCGCAAATTAAAACTTAACATATTTTCTACTAATTTGCCTTTTCAATGTTCCAAACTCATATAAACTTTATATTGACACTGTATTTCCAGGGAACTGGCATCAGAGTATAATTTTGGCAAGAGGGCAAAGAACAGACATATTTCAGGGAAAATTACCATGCAGCAATAAAGGTAAAAAGGTAAATGATGTTAAGAGAAGCTTAAAAAGAAACAAAATTATTATATGGGTAAGGATTGAATAATACATCAGGAAACATTTTGGAAAAGTAATCTAATGTCAGAGACACCGAATAACAGGATAATCTGCTTAAGGCAAGTATATTATAAACTATAAGTAGTACATAAAAGGCAGAATTAAGTAACAGTGAAAACATCACCTAGTGATGAAGCTCTGGTGAAGGGTCTCTAGCACAAGTCTTGTGTGGAGCAGCTGACATTGTTGGGGTTGCTCAGCCTGGAGGAGGCTGAGGGGAGACTTTATCGCTCTCATAATTACCTGAAAGGAGGATGTAGTAAAGGGGAGTTGGTCTCTTCTCCCAAGGAAAAGGCGATAAAACAAGAGAAAATGGCCTCAAGTTGCACCAGGGAGGGGTTAGGATGGATATTAGGAAAAAATTCTGTTCTGAAAGGGTTATTAAGCATTGGAGTAGGCTGCCCAGGGAAGTGGTCATCATCCCTGGAGGTATTTAAAAGACAGGTAAACATAGTACTAAGAGATATGGTTAGTGACATTTTTTTCACAGGTTGACAGCTGGATTAGGTGATCTGAAAGTTCCCTTCCAACCTAGGCAATTCTATGATTCTCTGAATCTGAGCCAATAAAATAAGCAGTAAGAACTACTTCCTAGTCCTGGATTAAGAAAGAATCACAAACAGTTGTGTACTCCTGTGAAAGCTGTTTCAGCACTGATAAACCTACATTGGAATTGAGCACTCTTGCTTTGGTGCTGATGGCCACTGGAGCTGTGGAAGCTGAGAAATCAGTGCTTGCTGTAAAATTATCCAAGCTGAGTTAACATTTGGGCTCTCAGCTCAAGCCAAGAATCATGCTGTTAGGCCTGCTCTGCTTGCAGAACCCAGTTTACATTAATTATGTATGATCATCAGCACATTTTGTCTCCTCATCCCCTTTTCTTAACTAGTTTTAGAGCAGCTCAGCTACACCTACACAAGCTAGAATTACAGTTGTGCGTATGTGGGAAATATATCCCAGGTCAAAAATTGTTTCTTTTCCTGTTGTTGGAACAATTCCACAATCACTTTTACATGGTATGGATTGAAGACTGTGATTCTTGCCTTTCTGATGAGAGTTCTAAGTGCCAGGGCTTTGATTGGCTTGTCCACTGCAGCTGCAACCCCCACTCTTAGCTTATGATCTTGGGGCCTCTTAGGTCCCTGACACTAGATTGTGTGTGGCAATACTATGAAAATACATTTTTCAAAGGACTCTCCTATTTAAATTATTCCTGGCTATGTTTAGCAGTGTCAGTTTCACCATTGCAAGTGCTGTATTATGAAAGGCTGAAGAAGAAGAATTATTTTGGGAATTATGCATCTCAGACTACTTCTTGCCATGTGAGACAGTATGTTCTTCACAGATATTTTCCCAGTAATTTCTATTTATAACAAAAACTATTCTGAGCAAGCTAAATATTTACTTAATATTTAAGTAAATATTAGAATAGTTCATGGACAAGGAAAAGCAAGCTATCAAGCTATCAAAATGTTCTGTGTGTAAAAAAACCCAGGATTTAGCCTTTGCTAACATAATTGCTTTATTTCCTCTGTGATTTAATGCTGACATATATAGATAAAGCAATAGATTCTAATCTTGTGTTTGTTTTTTTATTTTATTTTATTTTCCTTTGTTATGTGAGTTCATTCTTTGATATACAGCATGAAACATGACTAACAAAGTAAGGGAAAGTAAAAAAAAAGATTACATTTTTTGTTTAAGTGTCACCTGTCAACTAAAGGATCACAAAGCTCTTTAAAAAGAGTATTAAGTGTCTACGAAATACACACTGAAGTTGATGGGAGTCTTTCCACAGACTTCCCTGTGTTTTGACTTAAAGAATTAACTCTATTAGCACCCCAGTGGACTAAAATATGGTTGGGAAAAGTTAAAAGTAGAAAGAGATACTTTAAGAAGTTACAGATATTGAATGTATGTGTTGCTAGTCAGTAATAGCAATCATTTTAACACTTATAGGTTCTATCAGAAATCAGCAAAACTATTCGTACTGGAAGAGTACTGAGAGTACTAAATGCAGCAGGATAGAACAAAGTTAACTTGTCAGTCTTCTGTTTGCCCCTTCATGTATGTATGCATACATGTGTAAGATTGAGCAACAAAGAAAACAAAAAAAGGAATACAAGAGAAAAGACTCCACCTCTTCCACTAAATGAAATTCATCACTTTTTATGGACCAACTTGAAGCAGAAAAGTAACTGTTCCATGTGGAAAAATTAAATTTGATTATTTAAAAAAATAATCGGTAATATCTGCAAAACATTAAGGATAGCCTGAAAAAGAAAGCTTTCTACTCATCTTCCTGTCAGAGTTATCTGATTCAGTGGTCAAATAAGTTTAAAATAGCGGCTTTCAGAAACATTTTATTTGATTTACAGTAATTTCCTTCTCTTTTCAACTCTTTAAAAAACAATAATGTATTGATATAGTTTAAAATCCCATGGCTCAAAACAGTTCCAGGCATTCTATTAAAAGGTCCTAATCTATAAAATATTATCTTCTATCTACAAATCATTACATCCATGAGTAATTTTACATACATGAGTTATTCCAGGGGTTTGCTGCACCTGTTTACATATTCTCCCTTAATCGTTTGCAGAGTGTGTACATTAAAGGCACAGTGGTAACTTTACCTGTCATTGTAAGGCAAGTGCTTAAGTCTGAATACTGCATCAAATAACCAGGCTAGTGGTAGCAGGGTGTTTCAGATCCACCTGCAGTTTTCACAAAGGTACTGTGACTTTTTAAAATCAAACCACAGTAGTGATTACAGGGCACAACAGAATTTGTGCAGCAAGTAAAAATTCGCAAGAAGAGGAAGAACTGGTAAACGTATCTTGAAGTTATCAAGATTTGTTATACGTGGCATGTAATGTTTGATACCAACTCTATGAGGAGTGTAACATCTTCAGAAATCAATTGTGTAAAACCAGGACTATGAAGAGAGAGGAGGACAGCTGGAAGTGATGTACAGGATTTGCTTAGAAAGTGAAGAGAGAAGGTTTTTTAGTAATGTACTTGGCTGTGAGAGAGGGTTCTCCAAGCCAGTGCCATAAACCAACTGGACTGTAGATAGTTGGTGCAGCAGTGCTGAGCTATGACAGTGCCTGGGAGGGATAGATGTAAGAGCTCTTAGCACCACTGAAAGATAATTAGGGGAATTGGTAGGGCTGGAGGGAAGAAAGCTGAAATCTATTGTGAGCAAAAAGAAGATGAAAACCTGTTGTTAGGAGGAATAAAAAGGCTTCTATCTCCTGTACGTAAGGAGGGAATTGAAAGCTCTTTGGTGACAGTAAGATTTTCATGTCGGAAAGTGGGGAGATGACAGTTTGCCTGAAGAATGACAGTTTCCCAAACTTGAGCCTGCTGCCTTGTAGAAAGCTTGCCATTTGCAAATGAGGAACTTTCGACATGGGAGCAATATAGACACAAAAATATCGTTTGGTGTCTGGAAAGATGAATGGAATGGGAAACATGGAAAACACTGGCAAAAAAAAAAAAAAGCAAAGTAAGGCTGAATGCTGTGATCTTACAACTTTGATCTTAATGTAAGTTAACCAAACAGTTTGGTGTTAGCTGTGATAATAACGAAAACCAAGGTGATGTGTGTTAGTCATTCAACATCTTCTGGACCTCTTGTGCCCTAGGTGTCTGTCACTGATGAAGTCTGCATGAAGCAAACTCTCCTTTGGACCCTAAGTCCTTTCACAGTAATGTATAGACCCTCAAGTGGATAGGAATACTCATGCAGATTGGCCTATCAAATACTGAAATAAAACACAGAACCCAAGAATAGCTGTGCTTTGTCAGATCAGAGGATCCTTCTAATCCAGCGCTGTGCCGCTGCTGAGTGGAGACAGGGACAGCATAGTTTGCAGGCATGGGAGAGTCTGGAGATAACTTGTTGCTATTACAGTGTTAAATCAAATTCCTTTCAACCCTGGATTAAAGAGGAAAGTCGTCATAACTGTGGCCAGGCTTTACTGCTACATATATGCATTTTCTTCACTTGCATAAAGGAAGTATACTTAAAGGACTCCACTTTCACTTCACAAGGCTACGTGTTTCTTACCTGTGTATTCATTATCCGACTGATTATTACAATGACTTTTCTTTGTATTTGGATTCTTTAGGAAGTGGGCTGTAGGTGAAGTACCTTATATTCCTTAGGTCTTTGAATCTTATTAATTTCATTGATAGTTAGGCAACTAATCAGAAGGTACATGCCTGAAAACCTTTGATAAAGTAGGCCTTTGTCTCTGCAAACAGATGCTAGGCTGCTGATAGCACTGCAACAGAGTGAAGCTACAATGTGGATGGTTTTCTACATAAGCGGGGAATTGGACCTTAGAAGATCCAAGACTTTCTTGAATGCCCTACAAAGTGCTCCGCAACTTTGTTAAGTTATTCAAGCTCATCAAGTTCTAGTTCTTCACTAGCCATTTTCAGTTACCAACATCTCTCTTTCTAAGAAACAATAAGGGAAATATTTTCAAGATGTTTACAGAAATATAGGACCAGATAATTGCAAATTAATAGAGAGGTGAAAAATAGATGCAGGAAGCAGTGTATTTTATAAATTTTCAATTTATTTTTGTACAGTGTATATATGCATTCTTCTTGACTAGATAGGGAAACAAAGTACTTTCTTAGGGCAATGGACAGTAAAGATCCATTTTCATGATTATCTAAATGTCTCTGTCTCTTTCAGTAATACAAATCCCTCTCTACCATATTCTAGTATTCCACAAGTCCAGACTGAAAATTAATCTCTCTGGAATTTTCTTTTTGTCTGTTATTTCTGGCTCCAGATATCAAGGAGAACTGTATTTTAAGGGAGAGTTTGGTTCTCTGGGGGTAATTAAATGTGTAAGTCTACCAAAACACACTTGATCTAAACAATAATCCTCCAGGAAGCCTGTGAGACTTTGAATTTTATGACTGAAGTGTGTCTACAGCTAAAATTGTTTCCTTTCCTCTTGCATGTTATTTTTTTGCAGTTACACTGGAGAGTAGAACCTGATTTTATAACAAAATTTACTTAGTATGCAAAATTCCAGATGCAGAATCAATGAAGATGCTCAAATGGAATTTAATGGTGATGATGAGTGACAGATGAGAAATCAGCTCCCTCTTCTAAACCTGGAATAGCTCAATGAGGCCATTGAATTGTAGGTGTTCACTAATTTCATAAATGCCAGTAATTGTGAATTAAACAGGGATCAAGGATGAATTTGTTTAGGGAAAATATGCCTTTCTAAATACTCAGAACTAAGAAAAATAGTCTTTTAAAAAGTAATTTAAATATCAGGTTTAAAAACGCAATACATGAGATTTTTGGGAAAGAACTACTTCAGTGTTTCTTTTTCAAAGAAAATATTGTCTGTATAATTGATGGAGCTCATACACTGTGTGAGCCGTGATCCTGGTGGTCAATTCATAACAAAGTGCAGATGGGTTAGTATGGATAGGTACTGAGGTACATACAGTTATGGATTCTGTCACAGGCAAAACAGAATAATCAACTTGAAGAACTTCTGCTGTATCTTAATACCAACTGACATAAACTTTTAATAGCTGATTTGAGTATTCAGAAGGAAAACGTGCACAACAAAACAAGCTCCAAGGAAAAGACCTGTCCCCCACCTCCCCCAGGCTCATCTCAAGTCAAATGCCTCTTCTCTCCCCTTCCCAGGCTCAGCTTCCCTTGAGTTTTGTCCCTGGTTACACCCAATCCACCACAATTCCTGTGGGGAAATTATAGGTAGTGCAGGGGCACCAGTGTCAGTGCAGAACTGTTTGATTGCTGCTCCTCGGGTCATTCACAGTCATAGAATCATAGCATAGTCGAGGCCAGAAGGAACCTCTAAAGGTCATCTAGTCTGACCTCCCCACATTCAGCAGGGACACCCCCAACTAGACAGGTTACCCAGGGCCTCATTGAGTCTCTCCTTGAATATCTCCAGGGAAGAGGCCTCAACCACTTCCCTGGGCAATCTGTTCCTGTGTTACACCACCCCCATAGTAAAGAACCTTTTCCTAATACTCAGGTGAGGCTGACAGGTTGGTAGTTCCCAGGATCCTCCTTTCTACCCTTTCTAAAAACAGGTATGATGTTTTTAAAAATGGGTGTGATGTTTCCTTTCTTCCAGTCCACAACTTTTCAAATATCATGGAAAGTGGCTTTGCAACTACATCAACCAGTTCCTTCAGGGCTCTGGGATGTATTTTATCAGGTCCCATGGACTTGTATATCTTCAGGTTCCTCAGCTGATCACATACCTTGTATTCACTTACAGTGGGAGGGACTTTGTCGCCTTGATCTCCAACCTGTGGGCCATCAACATGAGAGTAGGAGGAAAGGGGTTGCCAGTAAATACTGAGGCAAAAAAGTTGTTGAGAACTTCCTCCTTCTCCTCGTCCATTGATATAAGTTCCCCAGTGTTGCTCATTGAGGGGGTACATTTCTTTAGCCTTCCTTTTCTGGTTAATATACCTGTAGAAACCTTCCTTGTTTTTCTTTACATCCCCTGCCAAGTTCAGTTGTAGCTGTGCTTTGGCCTTTCTGACCTCATCCCTACACAGCCAGGCAATGTCCCTATACTCTTCCCAGGATGCCAGTCCCTTCTTCCATTTCCTGTGTAGCCTCACCTTGCCCTTTAGTTTGACCAGCAGGTCATGGCTCAACCACGGTGGTCTCTTGCCCTCCTTGCCCAATTTCCTACTTGTGGGGATTGAGATCTTTTGTGCTCTATAGCGAGCATCCTTAAAGATCTGCCAGCTTTGTTCCACTGCCTTGTCCCTGAGGGCCATTTCCCATGGGGTTCTATTTACTAACTCCTTAAAGAGCTGGAATTTTGCTTTCTTAAATTTAGAGTCCTAACTGTGCTTCTTGCAGGTTTCAAACTCCTTAGGATAGTGAACTGCCCTAGGGCTTGATCACTGCAGCCCAGGCTGCCTTTAACTTCGACATCCCTGGTGATGTTGCTTACATTTGTGACCAACGGGTCCAACAATGTATCTCCTCGAGTAGGGCTGTTAATTTCTTGTCTCAAGAAGTTGTCATCTAGGCACTCCAGGAGCTTCCTGGAGTGCCTGCAGCCAGTTGTGTTGCTTTTCCAAAAGATGTCAGGGTGGTTAAAATCCCCCAGCAGGATGAGAGCCTGAGATTGCGATGCCTCCTCAAGCTAGAGTAAGAAAGCATTGACAGGCTCCGCCTGGTCAGACGGCCTGTAGTAGACTCCGAACAAAAGGCTCCCTTTGTTGTCCCAATCCCTAATTCCTACCCATAAGTTTTCAACCTGCTCATGGCTATTCTTTAGCAACAACTCCTCATACTCTAGCCCCTTCTTTACACAGAGGGCAACACCTCTACCCCTTCTTCCTCTCCTGTCCCTTCTGAACTGCTTGTAACCAATGATGGCCACACTCTAGTTATAGGATTCATCCCACCAAGTTTCCGTAATTGTTACTATGTCGTAGTTTTTCTGTAGCTTCCAACTTCTCCTGTTTGTTGTCCATGCTGCATGCATTGGTGTAGAGACAATTCAGCTGGTCTGCCAGCCCTGTCTTCTTCTTAGAGGGGCACTTCACTGATCCACCAAGGTGCTTTGTGGCAGCTGCTCTCCTGTCTCCTGTTACCTCAGGGGCTCTTGGTCCAGCTCTGCAAGACCTTGCTTTTGTGGACGTGTTCACAGAATGCATCTGTATTGGTTGCCCACTGTTGAGGTTTTGGAGCTCAGTAAGTTGCTTGCACCAGTACTGAAGTAATCTGGAATTGACTGTGGCCAGACTGGGGCAGTTCACGCCCTTCTCCCATGCAGAGCACTGTTGCAGCTCCTGCTCCTTAAACCAGTTCAGGTCCAATACACCATTCTAAATGTTAACAGGAACTGTCATTTTTTTATTTTTTTATTTTACTTTTTTTTTTTTTACAGCCATCTGGTAGTAGAATTTCAGAAAATTTAATTTGGAAATCAAATTTCTGCTATAGCGTAGCAAAACAATAGCATATAATAAACATTTTAAAATTATAATGCTGAATCTGTCGTATCTGAGGCAGGAGGGCCAGTGAATTGGTGTGACAGCTCTTCACACAACATGTAGATACAGCAGCAAAGCATATCAGTGACTCCCTAACAGTGAGATTCTCTTTGCATGGGTGATTGGAAAGGCATTTAGGTGTGCAAAGGAAGGTCACAACTCCTGGATGGGTACAGGTAACACAATCTGTTGTTAGAGATCTCATTTAATTTTTTTAGAGAGAATGGTGGAAGTCATAGCTGTGGCTCAGATAGCCATGTTTACTCTGAAGGTTTGGTCCCCTTTAGTTCCACCTAATTTCTTTTCCAAAACTGCTACTTGGGCTGCTTTTCCATTCTAAAAATAAATTTGGACATAAACCCCAAAATCCCGGTGAAGACAAAGTGGCACAGGCTATTCATATCACTGCAGTCAGTTTAAGTTGATGAGAGGATACGTAGGGACAAACCTGATTTTGACTAGTTAACGTTGGAGTAAAGTCTGTACCATGTACAATTGCAACAAGTTCACTACATCTATGAATATATGAGAGATTTTTTTTTTCCCAATTAAGATAAAGTCATTGTTGTGCTTGGTTAAATAATAGCAGCTTTTCTCTTTTGAGGACTGTATTATTTTACTAGGAAAAATAATCTGCCACCTAACTCTCATTTAGAGTTCAGCCTGTTGAATACTCATAAAGATCTTGGAGATGTTAGGATCAAGGTCAGTGTGCGTGAGGCATCAGCTTGCTGAAATGGCTGTTTTAAAAGCCTGATGTTAAATATATATAACCAGTATTTTTCTTCTGTGAAATGAAAGCATATTTCTCTTATTAATGAGAAACACAATCTTTCAAAATTGAATTTTATCACCTAAGCTTAGTTTTTTTTTCCCCACCTTGTCTTCTCCCTCCACCCTACCCTCCTCCCACCCACCCCACCTCCAGTTGTTATTCCACTTTTAGAGAGTTATGCAAAGATTTTTTACTTCATTTTGCAACACGTGACAATGAATAAACATCCTTATTTGGGTTACAGACCATCAAAAGTAATGCAAAAGCAACCCCTTTACATTCAGGGATATTCTTAATTGAAGTCCTCTGATCTGTAAAATTAAATATGTTCCTTTCCTCAATATCTGTATAAAACCCTCTAACAGTCCTAAGTTTTTCTAAATTACACTCATTTCTACAGTGACATTTTGATCATGAACTTTTTTCTGAAGATAATTCTTGAACTAAGATGACATCCCCTCAAAGATAATTTTCTCTCAGTGTTGTGTAGGCAGTCAAGATACAGGACTCATTACACACAGCTGCATTGTGGCTTAGCAGATGACAAGGGATGCAAAATAAATTCTTTTAGCTTACAACTCAGTAGAAGAGATTTAGGTTGAGGTATTTTACCTTTCATTTGCAATGGGTTAAACTATTTCTGCTCAACTGTACTCAGTAACTTATTAAACATAGCAAACCCCCAGGTATCAGCCCTTAACAACTTGCTGCTCTGAGCATCTTAGTCCAGGTGCTCATCCTTAGAGGGTAATGATCAAAACAATGTAGTATATATAGGTCCACAGGAATAGTTGATAAATAGAATTTCATATCAGTAAGTATTAGAGGCTAAAAGAAAAGCTTATACCAGCTTGGTAGTATAGCTTTCTTCCAGCAGCATGTGCAGGAAACTAGTGCAGATTTGTGTGTGAACAAATCACGGAAATCCAGAGGTTGCATTAGGATATCCTTGAAGGTCAGTAGTAAAAAGAAGATCATTCAAATACTGATTTCCTAAAGGAACAGAAAAACAAGTAAGCCCTAAGAATACCTCATTAGGAATAGGTAATGTTAACTATGAATACATATGCATAACTGAAGCACCAGAAAGTTTAGATTACTTCCTAGGGCCATGTAATGTGTGGAAGCAGTGGGCATAGGGAGCATGCCCGTTAGGACGCACCTGATGTCCCTTTGAGTAGCTCTGACACCTCAGAGATGCCCAGGCCTTTCTGGATGTCCCTGTGGCCTGTCTGGAGCTGTAGGAATAAACTTTGTGTGGTTTTACACTGATGACTGCATGTCTCGTGCTTATTAAATGTACTGTTAAACTTGTGCTTTTGCTGTGCCTGACCTTGTGCCTAATTCACTGCAAGTGTTTCAAGTGCTCTCCTGGGAACAGAATTCTTAAGCAACAGTCTTTTCCATGGGTTTTATCCTTAGACCATCTGAGAGCTTAATGAATATTAATATTCCACTGTTATTTTCCTCTGTTCTTCTTTAATAAGGTGGCAATACGATCCCCATTTTACATGTGGAACAGAAGTTTAGAACATTTCAGATTAAGAAAGTAGAGACATGATGAAAGGGGCCCAGGATTGGGGATTTCATGGTCTTTGGCACACGTTGTGATGCCCCTTGACTTCTGGCAGCTGTGACGTATTGGGATAAAGCTGGGGGAGCACAGATGTGGGGAGGTGGCTTATGGCCATCAATGGTCAGTTGGGTGGGGGCATGTTCAGCTTTTTGGATGCAGTTGGGAGGGCAGGAGGAATGTTATGAGCTTGAGGTGATTAATAGGACTTGAGATAATGGGGAATTAGTTCTTCCTCCCCCTACTGTGCTTTGTGGGTTGTGTTCTTCCTGGGGTTTGAGGGAAAGATGTCTGATTCTGGGGAAGGTGCTTTTGGGAAGACTGCTGAGAATTGTGTGAGGAGTCTGAATGCAGGACTGCTGAAGAACACATATGTGAGGCTGTGTTTAGGTTGCCTTTGCAAACTAATGGGAAACACTGATTCTGG
Organism: Nycticryphes semicollaris; assembly: GCA_013400055.1. Classification (NCBI taxonomy): domain Eukaryota; kingdom Metazoa; phylum Chordata; class Aves; order Charadriiformes; family Rostratulidae; genus Nycticryphes; species Nycticryphes semicollaris. The sequence continues at coordinate 248,873 of VXBJ01005762.1, read as the reverse complement.
GGTAATGTATGGAGAAGTATAAAATCCTTCCGCTTCTTTGGGAGTGTTAAATTTCTAAACTCAGGGAACTTTTATATAGTTTGGAGCACTTTTCTGAAGGTAAGCACTCTGCATACAAAGACTGTGTTTTCACAGTCCTTTCACTGTGAGGAGTTCTTTTCTGCTGCTTCAGTCCTTGAAGGACTAGCTCAGTCTCTTGGACTTCTGGGACATTCGTTTTCTCTTAACAGTTAGTGCAGACTCAGCTTCACATACCTGCAATTTTTGGTTCTTACCCCTCCCTGTAGTTTCAGCCTATGTTTTTCTTAGTCATTATGACCTACACCCTTTGGCAGCCCAGCTGCCACCTCATAGTAACTCTCTATTGAATGGGTGAGAACTGAGTGTATTTAGGTTTTACATTTGTCTTACAAGATCACAATGCTTTCAAAATATGGTTGAAAGACATTTTCTGATGCTAGCGAGATCTGCCTGCTAAATTAAAAGTCTTATTCCAAAGTCCAAGTATGCTAGAAAAATACAGTGGATTAACTGCATACTCTCTTTAGTAAATCATGTTCCTTTTACTGCAATTTCTGCTTTCTGAAGTTTCTGAATTAATTATCTTGAAACATTTAGCCTGAAGGACTGTATTTGACAAGAGACTTGTAATCCAAAAGTGCTACCATTTCATAAATTTCTAAACTGCCAACAAGAAAGTATTCTAGGGTTTTTTTTGATTTTGCTTAGAGTTAATGGTAATTGAGTAACCTTGGTTATGCATGATATGCATGATATAACCAACACCTTCTTAATAGTTTGGCACGTAGTCCTTCTGAAAAGGCAAATAGAAATGAACAATCCTTTCTTGTTGGAGTCTTTCTAACACCCCACGTGGCAACAAAATCCTTGGTTTTCTTCTATTATAATCTCTTTATGAAGAATCCATCAGCTGTTTGGGTTTTCTCTGTTGGATCATGGAAGCTAGCAATGGAAAAGACCTCCTTCATTAAATTACCTAATGCTCCTCACTCTCACATTACGCACAGTTGTACTATTATTTTGTCCAATCTCATCTAAAGTGAGATCTATGCTACACTAGTTCCTCTGAATGACATTTCCAGAGCTGAAAATGATCTAATTATAATGAGTGTTTTGTGCTTTACAATATAATCTTTTATTTAGTTTAATTTCATCTAACAATTTTAGTGAAAGCTTCTTTATGATGTAAAATAACTTTCAGCTCCTGATTAGAAGTTAGTCTGTGCTTATTTTGTTTCTAAATGCCTTCAAGAGCTGTTTTCTGTCAGTCTTTTTTTTCCATCTTAAATCAAGTTTAAATTTAAAAAACTTTCTCTTCCTACTCTAATTAGCCAAGACAACAAACGTTCTTTCTCCCACACAAATCATTTGCACTTTAAATTTAATTGTTTATTTTTTTGATCTTGAGCCAAAGTCCTATAACAAGCTCCCAGTGATAGCAACTGGGTGACCAGTGAACCCCCGTGAGTCTTAGAATAGATGCAATTTTTTTATTGTTTTTTTAATTTTTTTGTGAATGTTATTCTCTGGAGTATTGTGGTGTGGTACGGAATAGAAGGAGGTGAGTTTTGGTTGGATTGTTTTGAGGTATTAAATAAGTATATACTCCTAAAAGTTTTCTCTAACATCTTTACTTCCTCTCTTGTACTGTAGCTTCCAGTCTTTAATTGTGCTTGTCTCTTGCTTAATCCTTCAGCTTTCTTTTCAAGTGAAATCTGGATTTGGTTTTTGGGGTCTCATTTGCAGTGACAAGTTTTCACACTTGCTGATTTTAATTCCCCCCCCTGCCCCCTTCCCTCTCCCCCTTCCCTCTCCATCTTTGCCTTTGATTTTTATGCTATTCATTACCACTCCAACCAATTTTCTCTGGTGTATTTTGTGTTCATCCCAAGATATCAATACTCTTCTTTCCTGTGGAGAAGTGGAGTGGAATCTATGGAGAAGTTTTTCTCTAACAGCCTCTTCCTTCCCACCTCTGCTCTCTTTCTTTTCTTTCTTTCACCTGTGGCAGAAGGAACAAGCTCACCACAATAGCAGCTAATAGAGGTAACTCATATCCTATTTCATCAGTTTTCATTACATCTCCAAAATATATTTGGTGAACCTCTCCGGCGTCTCTTAACTCTGTTTTCAGTAATTGCAGGAGACACCAGGGCACACAGGTGATTGAGGCAGAAATGGGATGTGAGCCTGTGTATTGATCGCAGTACAGGGAAACCTTTATCTCTGGATTGTCCAGGCCAAATAAGTGTAGAACAAAAATTGTTAAGCAGAGGAAGACATTGTGTTCCTGCTCTAGGATTGACAAAGAACACAGAGGTAGCATTAACAAGAACCGGCAATTAACTTTTTCAAGAGTATTTTCTAAGGTTAAACTTTCAAGAAATGTATGTTTCTTATGTTTGAAATCAACAGTTATTGGATTTTCCATCTTTTAGAGGGAGCTTATCTATTTGCTAGGTAATGTATATGGATACTTTCTGGAGAGTGATTGCAGATTAACCCCTGCTGTCAGTCTGCTAACACAAAAGGTAAGCACCTGCACAAAAGGTATCTCATTCTGAGGTAGTCACTCGTGTACTCCTGAGCTTTGGAGAGTCTAGTCTCCTTCTCCCAAATAGAGAAGCCTGAAATGAAAGAAAGAGATCAACTCTTTTTAACAGTGGCTGTAAAAGGACCCTGAAAGGACAAGCTACCACGTAGATGTATGACCACAAGTGAAAGGACTGCTCTCTTAAGGAGAGTTAAATGCTGTTTGTTCTGATGCATCTATAGGTATAATAAAGTTATTAAAGTTCTTATTTCTAAAGCATATTCTTGGAAATGCTGCGCTGGTCTGAGTGAGGAGATAAAAAAAGCAACAGAAACACCCCAAGCAGCCTTAACTTGAACTCCAAAGCGATCTGCTTTTTTCTATCATCTGTAAGCTTAAAATTTAGTACAAGAAAAGCTAATCTTTTGCAGTCTGTTGCCCATGGTGATATGTAGGTGTTAGTAAGAAGAGTAAAGGAAATTCTTGTCTAAGGAATGCTTCACTGCACGTGAGGGACATGGATGTAATGACTGACAAAAAAAGTTTAATCTGAAAATAAGTCATCTAAGTCTGTAACAGCATCTATGAGCCTATGCATTTTTGAGATAATAGAGTTCAGCACTCACGCAGTGGCTTTTTACAGCATTAACATTGAGATCTGTTAGGCCCTAGAACAACCTCCTCTAAAAAGTGAGGGAGACCATATTGCTCAGAATTTTTAGAACTGAACTGCAAGCTGGTGAATGTACATTAGAGAACAGTAACAGTAACTTGGTTGAGAGATGGACATAACAGATGTGAATTTAATGAGGTAACTGCCAAGGTAGCAATCAAATATAATTACTAGATCGGCCCAGATACGTAACTAGATTTTTTTTTTTTTTAGGTTTTCCCCATTAATGTGCCAACTTCCTTCTTCATGTAGCACAGTAACACTCAAAGTCTTGTAAGGGCAGTTGTAAGCAAGGTTAGATTAATTTCTATCCCAACAGCTGTATTAGCATAGCCATCTCTCTGTTTTGAGGCTAAAGTAGCTTTTAGTTTGCAACTTCTGCAGTAGCTGCAGGTCTCTTAGGCTTTCACAAGCCTTCGCCATTGTAAAGTGAAATGGCTTGTTTCAAGGCCTTGCTTGGGTTGACCTAGAATGTATTAAAATACTATATTTCAGCCATGAAGGAGCAGACTTGCTGTTACAGAACTCTTCTGAATATAAGTAAAACTCATAAAAGCTGTGAATCCTGAAATTAGGGATTTTTAATAGTACCTCTTGATTTGATTCTTGATTCCTTTGATCCTTGTTTTGATGTAGGTTGGATTTGCATGCAAGCAAATTTTAATTATTGGTGTGTCTGCTTACAACTTGGTAAAGCGACTTTCCAAAATACGCAGTTGTAAACATATGAGAAGACTTTCCTGATCATCTTGGTAGTCAGCTAGAGTCAGCCTGCAGTGTGCAACTAATCACAGAATGCACACTTTTTTGATAAAATAAAGCTCATTTTATCCTCATCCTGGTATTTTTCCTCATTAGCAATGCCCTTCCCACTACTGAGTGTCGTAGAATCATAGAATGGTCCAGGCTGGAAGGGATCTATAGGGTCATCTAGTCTGACCTAACCCCAGTCAGCAGGGACACCCCCAACTAGACAGGTTACCCAGGGCCTCATTGAGTCTCTCCTTGAATATTTCCAGGGAAGGGGCCTCAACCACTTCCCTGGGCAACCTGTTCCTGTGTTCCATCACCTCCATAGTAAAGAACCTATTCCTAATATTCAATCTAAATCTGCTCTTCTCCAGCTTGAAGCCATTGCCCCTCATCCTGTCACTGCAGGCCTTTGTAAACTGACCCTCTCCAGCCTTCCTGTAGGTCCCTTCAGGTACTGGAAGGCTGCTATTAGGTCTCCCTGGAGCCTCCTCTTCTCAGGCTGAACAACCCCAGCTCCCTCTGCCTGTCCTCATAGCAAAGGTGCTCCAACCCCCTGATCATCTTTGTGGCCCTCCTTTGGACCCGCTCCATCAGGTCTATGTCCTTCCTATATTGAGGGCTCCAGACCTGCACACAGTACTCCAGGTCAGGTCCCACCAGAGCAGAATAAAGTGGCAGAACCACCTCTCTGGATCTGCCAGCAACGCATCTTTTGATACAGCCCAGGATGTGATTGGCCTTCTGAGCTGCAAGTGTACACTGCCTGCTCATGTCCAGCTTCTCATCCATTGGCACCCCCAAGTCCCTTTCTTCAGGGCTGCTTTCTAATACCTCATCCCCTAGTTTGTATTGATAGTGGGGATTGTTCCATCTCAGGTGCAGAACCTTGCACTTGCTCTTGTTGAACCTCATGAGGTTCACCTGGGCCCACCTCTACAAACTGTTTTGCTGAATTCCTGTGTGTACAAGTGAGACTTGAAAGGAACCTGGAACTGGAAGGAAAATACCTGTCTCTCAAAAGCAGGAATATTGATGAAACTATCCCTCAGGAATTCTTAATTGCAGTCAGTAAAACCTGAGTCAGTACAAACAATAAACTGCTGATGGGCACAGCAATTATAGAGAGGGTATAGAGAGGATAGTCAAAGCTCCTGGAGAATTAAAGCATTTGAGACTCAAAATACTGGTTTAAGATACAGGTAGTAATCACAGCTTTCAATTTTTCTTTTGGTTTAATTTTCTTTATCTGTATGTATGCTAAGTTAAAGGTCGTGAAGAGATTTATGACCAACTAAAAAAAAATCAAATTAAAATCTCCTCAGTGCTTAGAAAAGAAAAATCTTCTGGGTAACTGAAATGTAACAGTGTAATACCCTGATCTTTGTGCTATCAATGCTTATTCAGTATAGAATAAATCAATCCAAGGTATTTACTTTTACTTTAGTAACTGTCATCTTGTTTCTTAAACAGCAATGTGGTATTCAAGGCTGTGTACTTCACCAATCCAGCCGTTTTTAGCAAGTGTTCAACAATGTGGGAGTAAAATCCAGACAAACACTTTGACTAAATCTGGTTTTGATAAGATACACGTCACACCCTTTAATTCTTGCAACCCATCTCCCTACAGAGGGGAAGAGAGATAATAACTGTCATGGATAAAGGCAAGCAAAAGTAGAACGGTGATATGAGGCCTGTGTATTCTGCTTGCAGCCGTGGCTGTGAGTGGATGCCTCAGTGAGAGGAAAGACAGGGCAAAACCAGGCAATCCCACTAACCTTAAAGTATTTTCTCTTGTCTCTTGACCAGAGAGGGAAAAACGTAATTTACTTTAGTTGGGTTCGGTAAGGTAAAGTACCTATCAATTTTTTGAGTCTGTGTGAATGTGTGGGTTTTAAACTTTTTTTTATTTATTTAATTTTTATGATTATGAGCTGTAAGCTTCTAAATATGCCTTTGACCCTTTTTTTTTCTCCACAAAGGGAAAAAGTAATGAAACATATTTTTTTAATCTGAATCTTAATCAAATTAGGTTTTCTGTCTATGACAAGTACAAGGGTTGAAAAAATCTGTCTTGAAATAATAGCGGCCAAATAGTACAAAATCAAGGTGTATTTCATTTGTACTTAAGCATTGCAGAATTAATTTGAAATCACAGGCTTGAGACGCTGAATTAGAATACATTTTTAGACAGAAGGTTGGAATCTGATGGTAAGTCTCTGCTGGAACTAAAAATATCTACAATGAGAACTGCTTAATTTGCCAAATATGTTAGTTAAAAAACAAAGCAAAACAAAACCCCAAACTGCCACTATATGACATGCCTGTCTTTATCTTAGGACAGTTAGTACCTAAATATAATACCTAGCATGTTTCTCAGATTCTGAGGAACTCATTTTTTTTGCTCACTAGACTATGACCGTGAGTTTTAAGACATAAAGAACATGAAGAATCTCTTTGCTGCAGTTATGCTGTGATGCTTCCTCCCTGGAGAGGAGAGGTTTAGGATTAAATAATTATTACTATTAGTCATATGCCTATTGCAATAGGAGCAGATAGACCCCAATCCTATACTTTCTACAAAATGCTCAGCACAGTAGAAATCTGTTTATCATTGGTCTTGAATATAAACTTAGGAAACATATAGGGCTGAGGAAAGTTTTGGCTGGGAAACTGGTGGGTATTTGATGATTGCTGCTAGGGCGTTCCTCTGGGTAGTGCAGGTGGCTGGCAGTAGTAACACCTCCAACTTCATCAGCCAGAGTTGCCTGGTTATCTTTGGGGACAGCCTCAGCTTGTCGATATGAGCCTCTTGGATTGTCTGTCACCTCTGCTATGGCCTTGTTAATAGCTTTCTCAGTGTGGAAACTGTATTCTTAAATATGACTTCCTTGATATTGTTGCTGAAAATTACAGAGTAAGAGGGCTGGGCTGACAAATAGTATATGAATTTGGGGTAAATCAAAACAGGTTAGGAATAAAACCACAAAACTGACAATGAAGTGAAAAACTACAAAATTCTTTGAGGGGTTTTGGAGGATTGTACCAGGTCAATGGTTTCTCTGCCAAGGGCTATGCTTAGCAATAAGCTCACGTGTCTAACTGGTGCTGAATTTCAGAAGTTGTTTTCAGGGGTGTCATATTAAGTCATGGAATTCAGCTGGGTTAGGTGAAGGTGACACAGCTGAAGTAAGGTTTGGGGTTTTCTGTGGAGGTAGAGGAGCAGGCAGGTATATCTGCCCTGTTCTTAGAGTTTCGTCAAACTACCTTTAAGCATCAGGTGTGAATATGGACAAAGATGCTTGTAAGCCTGCAGTGGACTGAGCAGTGATGTTTTGTCCGAAGTGCTACACGTGCTGCCCCCTGGGGGGAGAAAACCAAATTAAACCAATCCTTTGAAGAGGAA
>VXBJ01005762.1:220693-232607 GCA_013400055.1 Nycticryphes semicollaris | reverse complement strand
CCCCCCCCCCCCCCCCCAACACACACACACATTGCTCTCCTTCCAATTTCTTATTATTCTGTGTCAAAGGAGAAGGTTTATGAACAAAGGAGTCTCAGAACCCAAAATTTTTGTTCCTGGACTGGCAAAAAACCACATTGGATAAACTCAAAATTCTTAAGTGGTAAATTAAAACCAATTAATTTTCTGCTCTTAGTACTCCCAGTTGGAAGTGTGAAAATTAAGTTTGTTTGGGAAAATGTTTAATTTCTTAGCTTTTCAAAAGGACAGTTACCCTGATTGTTTAGGGAAGACAGCCTTTGTGGTGCTGCCTGTTATTTGCCCTTCTACAGATTGAGGCAGCCAAGAAGGTATCCTTTAGTAGTAAGGATTCCTTATGTTTTTATGAAATTAATGCAAAAGATCACGAGAAAATGTTGAGTTGGACATTGTAGCTTTCAGGAGTAGTCCAAAAGAGGAGAGCATGTTGAGAGCATGGTATATACATGCAGGTATTTCCTTCTAGAGCCTTGTTCAGGCTGGTGAGATAGTGATGGTGATGTTCTCAAAGTTAAGATTCAAATGCCCAAGTGCTGTTCTGGGTGTTCTACAGTTATTTCATATTGCTGAGAAGGAAACATGCTGTTTCTCTATTCTCAAAATCTGCAAGATGCTGCCATGTAAGAGTTCTTGCTGCCAAACTTAGAGTGCTTACGTAAAGCAGAATCCTATTGATCCTGGAGGAGGGTGGTGGGCAAAGATTTAATCAGAAACTGGAGATTCTCTTTCTCAGAACATACACTGCAGAAGCAAAATTGTAGCAAGCAATCTAGGTCGCTTCCAGATGTGTATTGAAGAAACTTTGTATGGACAACAATTATTTTGTAACTTGCCAAAGTTTCTTTACACACCTGGCCGTCAATGGTAGGTATCCTGTTTGCCTTTTGTGCATGGCACAGGCTAGCAGACACCTAAGTGTTGTAAGAAAAAAAAAAAAAAAAGGCAAAAAAGCACCCTTAAATGAGGCTCATAACTGCAAATGCATAGGTCTTCCATTGCTGTAGTTTTGACATAGCTTTGAACTTGCAACCCATGGCAGAGAGATTTTCCATGACGCCTATTATTGTAACCTCTTTGATAATTTAAGATGTTGTTTTGGTAGGTTAAATTTATGCCAAGTGTTCATGAAGTCCAGCACATACGTGTAATTAGAGACTGTCAGTTCCAGTCCTGTTGTTCATCCTGTTTACAAGAGTAAGAACAGGATTGTGTCCTTCTCTGTTTGGCTCCTCTGAAATAACTGAATTGGTATGAGGTAAGGATACAGAAAAGCGAGATGAGTAGCCAGGCACTTTTTTGCAAATGTTTGATTAATTTGATATAACTCCCTGTGGGAGCAAAACAGTCCTCCCCTTTCCATTGATTAGTCATAGGAGAAAATCTTATCAGTGCAACATGGGGCTATCAAGCACTAGGCATATTTTCAACATAATCTTGGTTTTCTTTTTTTAAATTTGTCTACTACTATATAACCTTTACTGTCTTTTCTGCTGTCTTGGAAGGAAATTGGGAAATGGGAAAGAAAAGCAATGCTTCCACACTATGCATGTAGTGGCTCGCCAGCTTATTAAACCAGTAAGACATCATTTTGATATTGTTCAGTAAAGATAGAGATGGCACTTCTTTGTCTGTGTGATTTTTACTTCCTTCCCCTCTTGTTGCTCATCAGTTAAGCGTTGTTGGAAGTGTCATGCAGCTTCTAGTTGAAGGGACGAAAAGAAAGTGAATGTTCTGAGATTAGGCCTTTCCACAGAGGCTCTCACGCTGAAGCTGTGTTTGTTTCAACCTTTTTTTTTAATTTATAGGGTTTTCTCTGAAGCTACTCCCTTTAATAATTGTATGTTTCATGTAAACCCACAAATCTTAACTATACCCTCAGTTATTTGAGGAAGAAAATGAGGCACTTTATAGCTCAATGATCTACCTACAATTTACTTAAAACCAGCAAGAGCAGCTGCCTTCCAGAAAGCAGAAGATTCAATAGTAAAAACTGGAGAGAAAAGGATGAAATGGGTGAATGCAAAGTGGGAAGGAAAAATAGTGCAGATTACCTCAAAGACAAAAGTAGTTTTGTATTCTTGTAATGGTGCAAGTGGGGATTGCATTGTACAAGCTGCACGTGGAAGAAAATTTACTTTTGCATTCAGTGAAAGTGTATTTAGCAGTTTGGATGGGGAAAACTGGTAGTAGAATTTTCTTTTAAGCATTTCAAGCGTGTTCTTCACAAATACCACTTAGTTAGGTTCCAAATCTGCATTTTTATTTTGAACAAGGGTAGATGGAACAAGGCTGATATCAGGAGTGGCATTATCAAAACTCGATAAGGGATTTGGATCTCTCTTGCAAAAGCTTTGAAAACTTAAGCCTTGGACTTTGATAGGAAATTTAAGCTATGGTTCTTTAAGCAAAGGAATATATATAGAGTAAGAATAAACACCAAGTTAGAACTTATCTTCCTGGGAATACTGCCTCACCACAAGCTCTTCAATTATTGTATCACAATGGGGTTGTAAATATTAAAGTCATATTCTTTATGTGTTCAACAATGCAATCATTCCTCTTGGGCGGAAATGCAATCTATTTCTGGAAAAAAAAAAAAAAAGTAAGATGAGAGACAGTTTAGATCACATTTGGGCGACAGGAGTGTGTGAGCTGAAGGGGGGTGCAGGTCTAGGAAAGCAAGATGCTTTGCATGGCGAGAAGGTTACATGGGTATGTGCTAACCTTGAGATTAGATGGGATTGTTGGGAGAGTTATGGAAGTGGTGGGCTCACAATAGTTAATGTTAGGATCAGCTGAATTCAGGTCTGAAGCAAACTGAGGCATGCAGAAGAAGTAATTTAATAAGTAGTTAAGCAAGAGCATAAATACCCAGAGATAACATTTGAATAAAATGACTGAGGCATTCAAAATTTGTATTATAACAAAAGTATGAAGTAATTAAACTGAATGGGAAGATATTTTAATTCACTTCTGGAATGTCAAGTATTATGTTTTCTGGAATTCATGAGCTAGACCTTAGAATGTTTGACTGTGGCTATATTTCTGTAATCAACCCCTTGTCTTCCAGTGAAAAAAGTAAGTCAAAAGTTTGTAAGATTTGAAGGTTTTTAGTGACTAAAAAAAACCCGTGAATGGCTTTATATTAGCAGCTCTAGAATATGCAAAGGAATTTGGCTAATTAGTGTATGGCTGGATTAACATAACCTGGTTGTCAGGCAGTAAATACCATGCATTTTGTCTCTCTGCTTCATGTTTCATATCATGCCTGATCCACATGGGATTTTTGCCTCTGAAATTTCAGTGGATGCTTGCGGTGGTGTGGATTGTTTGTAGCAGCACTGCTCAGAGGCACCTCTTGTTTTCTCATGACCTGCAGCAGAGTATCTGTACTATTTACTGGAGAACAAAGAGGCCTCATGGGAGCAAGGATTGCCCTAGTCTTTCTTGGCTCTGTCTTGCCCCACAGTGACCATGCAATTTAGCTGAAGAGTGGGGAAGAGACAGGATAGCCTGAGTCGTTATCTTTCCTTTTCCTCCTTTGTCATTGATATTCAGAGCTGGCTGCAGTAACCCCATGCCCTCTTTTTACAGAAGTCACAACCCTTTTGAAACACAAAAGATCCCTTCAAACTGGGATTCCCTTGACAATCAGCTTTATAGTTTAAGCAGCTTTATGCAATACTGAAAACAGTGACAGTTGAGAGAGGTAACTAGGAGACTTCTTATAATACCAATACTTGGCTTGAGAACGTGTGCTTAAGGGTCTTAAATGCCTAAAAGAGTCTGTTAATCTGCCTTAATTCTTCTTATTATATTCTTTTTTCTGAAGTAGGCGGAGATGCAAGATCTTTCATTTCATTTAGATGAATAGAGAATTTCCACACCTGTCTCCACGTGTATCAACTTCATTCGGTTGTATGTGCAGGCTTGGGATACCACTTCCTAATAAGGGCATTCTCAAAAATCAGGGATTACTGCTTTATATTATCCTATTTTTAGAGAAATGCATCTCTGCATTTCTACCTACAACTGAATTTTTTTCAAGGGCAATCCCTGCTGCCAGGCAAATGGTGTTCTCCTGTAAGGGAAGTGTTAGAAAAGAAGTTTAGAAAGAGGGGGTGGAATTTCCTTGATCCTATAGATTTCTTCTTGTGAAGACTTGCATGAGGCTTTCCAAGAGTATTAGCTTTAAGTCTATTTATGAAACACCTAATATGGGATGTGTATGTTCTACTAGACATGTTTACAGAATGTAAAAAGACAGGGGAAACATAGATAAAGGTGTGTCTAAAATGCTTACTTTGATGTAGTGTAATTTCCCATTTGAAACCAAAGCTTTGCTGTGCATCACGAGCATTTCAATGATTATTCCATCTGGATCTTAATGGAAGCTTTTGAGGTTTAGCAGTGCAGAAGCCAAATTTATTTCATCATAGAATGGTCCAGGTTGGAAGGAACCTTTAGGTGCCAACCATCAACCTAACTCTGCCAAAGCCTTCACTAAACCATGTCACTCAGCACCACATTTGCCCAGCTTTTAAATACCTCCAGGGATGATGACTCAACCACTTTCCTAGGCACCCTGTTCCAATGCTTGACAATACTTTCAGTGTAAAAATTTTCCTAATATCCATCCTAATGGATATGGGACTGTTTCCTCTTGTCCTATCGCTTTTCACTTGGAAGAAGAGACTGTCCTTCCCTGGCTACAACCTCCTTTCAGGGAGTTGTAGAGGGCAATAAGGTCTCCCCTCAGCTTTCTTTTCTCCAGGCTGAACACCCCCAGATCCCTCAGCCATTCCAGACAAGACTTGTGCTCCAGACCATTCACCAGGTCTGTTGCCCTTCTCTGGACACACTCCAGCACCTCACTGTCTTTCTTGTAGTGAGGGGTGCAAAACTGGACACAGTATTTGAGGTACTGGGTACAGGGGGACAATCACTTCCCTGGTCCTGCTGGCCACAGTGTTCCTGATTCAGGCCAGGATGCTGTTGGCCTCCTTGGCCACCTGGACACACTGCTGGCTCATGTTCAGCAGTTGACCAACACCCCAAGGTTCTTTTCTGTCAGGCAGCTCTCCAGCCACTGTTTCCCAAGCCTGTAGCGCTGCATGGGGCTGTTGTGACCCAAGTGCGGGACCTGGCACTTGGCTTATTTGAACCTCATCCCACTGGCCTTGGTCCATTGATCCAGCCTGTCCAGATCCCTCTGCAGAGCCTTCCTACCCTCAGGCAGATCAGTACTCCCACCCAACTTGGTGTCATCTGCAAACTGACTGAAGGTGCTCTCGATCCCCTCCTCCAGATCATTGGTAAAGATATTAAAGAGAAACAGCCCCTATATGGAGCCCTGGGGGACACCACTTGTGACTGGCCGCCAACTGGATTGAACTCCATTCACCACCACCTTCTGGGCCCATTCTCCAACCAGTTTTCCACCCAGCGGAGAGTGCTTCTTTCCAAGCCACAGGTAGCCAGTTTCTGCAGGAGAATGCTGTGGGAGATGGTGTCAAAAGCCTTACTTACTACCTCATCTTTTATCTGTCTGTGACAGAAACCTACCTCCTTGCCTCTGGCTAGGGATGAGCCAGTTTGAAGTCTTTCTGGTGTTGTCAGCAGGACTATGCTTTCCCAGCACCGCACTTCTCTTTATGCTTTCAATATAAGGAGGGAAACTTCAGGAGCAAAGTGATGGTCTTGAGGATGCAGAGGAAGTAGAAATGGATAAAGCTGCTACTCTGATATTCAAAAATATTTGCTTTGCCAGCATAAGTAAGTTTTGAGCTATACTGAGGGAAGAGAAAGTGCATTTTAAATAGTAGTGATTTTTCTAAATCTATGAATATTTAAGCAAATACAGCATATTTCTAAATGTAACATAATTATTTCAAAAGGTTATTTTGTCCAGGTTAAATATCTGTTATACAATAAAAGTACTCTCCTTTTCTTATTTTTTAATCCAAAACCATGTCTGAGCTTTTAACACTTAAATTCTTTTCCTTCTGAATGTTGCTGACAGTAGTCTCGTTGGTTCTTTCCATATTGTTTAACTGTAATTGGTGCTACTAGAAGGCTGCTTTCACGATCTTGTCCAGGCCCTCGGGCAATGGAAATGAGTCGGTAGTTCCAATAAGCACGTCAGTTTATGAGAATAAGCATTTGGCCTCCAGTTGTTGTTCTACAAATTATTGTCTAAATAGTACTTTTCAAATGTAGGTGCATTTCTGCAATCACTTCAGGCGTAGGCATGTTTAATTATTTAAGCCTAGCAGTAAGCACTACAAGAAGCAGTGGAAGAAAGGTCACTGGAGGATGTTTTCCACAAAAATTGATGTTGCATTTGAATTTAGTAGGAGAACACAGACATTGGAAAATATTAAGAATTTAACATTACAGAGGCTTTATACTACTGTTAATAATGGGACTGGAAGTTGTCCTTTGTTAGTTTAATACACTGAATTTTTAATATTGCGAAGGAAGTGAAATGTTTTAATTGTTTCAGTTTCTAAAACAAATAATTAATATGCTCCTACTTTTTATGGAAACTATCATGTTAGGAGGTAACACCACTTAAAAAGATAATACAGTTGAAAAAAACAAAGTTAAACCAAAAATCATAGAATTGTCTAGGTTGGAAGGGAGCTTTAAGATCATCTAGTCCAACCATCAACCTAACTCTAATAAAAAAATCCATCACTAAACCATGTCACTAAGCACTATGTCAACTCGTCTTTTGAATACCTCCAGGGATGGTGCCTCAACCACTTCCATGAGCAGCCCATTCCAATGCTTAATAATGCTTTAATGTAAAAATTGTTCCTAATATCCAATCTGAACTTCCCCTGGTGTAACTTCAGGCCGTTTCCTCTCGTCCTATTGCCTGTGACTTGGGAGAAGAGACAAACTCCCGCCTCTCTACCACCTCCTTTCAGGTGGTTGTAGAGAGCGAGAAGGTCCCCCCTCAGCCTCCTTTTCTAAAGTCCAGGTAAACAGCATCCACAGCCTTTCCCTCATCCACTAAGTGGATCACTTTGTCACAGAAGGAGATAAGGTTGTCAAGCAGGACTTGCCCCTCATGACCCATGCTGGCTGGACCTGATCACCTGGGCATCCTTCACGTGCCATATAATGGCACTCAGGATGATATGTTCCATGACTGTCCCAGGCATCGAGGTCAGACTGACAGGCCTGTAGTTCCCCGGATCATCCTTCCGACCCTTCTTATGGATGGACATCACATCCCAGCCAGTCAGCTGGGACCTCCCCAGTTTCCAGGACTGATGGTAAATGATGGAAAGTGGCTCAGCAAGCACTTCTGCCAGCTCCCTCAGTACACTCGGGTGGGATCCTATTTGGTCCCTAGATTTGTTTATATGCAGGAATTGGAGCGGGTCCCTCACCACCTCCCTTTGGATTACGAGGGTTTCATTCTGCTCCCTGCCCCTATCTGCTAGCTCAGGGGTCTGGGTATTCCAGGAACAACCAACTCTGCTACTAAAGACTGAGGTGAAGAAGGCATTAAGTACTTCAGCCTTCATCCTTTGTCATTATGTTAGCTCCCACCCAAGAGAGGATGTAGATTCTCTGGAGTCCTCCTGTTGTTACTAATATATTTATAGAAATTCTTTTTATTGTTTTTAACATCCAAAGCCAGGTTAAGTCCTAGTTGGGCTTTGGCCTTTCTAATCTTTTTCCCTACATAGCCTTACAACACCGATGTAATTTTCCAGAATGGCCTGTCCCTTTTTCCAAGGCTGTAAACTCTCCTTTGTTTATGGTTTAGGCAAGACTACTAGTTTAAAACTATGGGGTTTGGGATTTTTTAATCTGGTCTGCTAATTAAGCTGTAATGTTTTCATTAATTTTACTTTTTTCCACTGCAGTTCTCATTTTTATGACTTGAGGTTAATTTTGAGGAGTTCTAATTTTTTATTGCCCTTGTTTTTGCCCCAAATTAGAATTATTTGTTGAATTCTATTGCTTATGTAGATTTTGTCTCCCAAGAAAAATAATATACCTATTCTATATTCTCATTGCCCTACTTGTCAGACATACTAACCTCCAGTGGAATAGGCAATATGCCTATTTTTAAATCTTGGGTAGGGCTCCAGCGATTTTGGAGGGAGCAGTCTTTCTGTGCTTGTTGACATTACAAAGTTGAGGTCACTGTGATTAGAACAGCCTTGTATTTGATCTACCATAACCATATACAGATACCTGTGATCTGTCTCACTTGCTTTTGCTTTCTCTATAACCTGTTTTCTGTAGGGTAAATAATGTATAGATTTATATACTGTATAGACTACTCAAATTGTTTTTGAGCTATTGCATTAAGATGGTAAATTGTTCCCCCAGTGCGTGGTTACTACCCCTCAGGACAGAAATGAGAAGTTTCTCTGCCACCACCTTGTGTACTCCTGATGCTTGTGCTATTTCTGATTAACTAGCTTTCTCTGTATTACAGTAACAATTATTTTTAATGGCATTTAATTATACATACAGTGCCCTGAGTTTCATAAGACAAAGAAATGCTTTTAGTTGCTTGGGCTTTCAATCTCTACTCACTGGCACTTGGCAAGCAGTAATAATTTTTTTGAATTTATTGTTGAATGGCTATTAAAATTCAGTCATTCTGTGAGACAAAGAAATACCTCCCTTCTGAGATCATACTATTTAACTTGGCAGAACTGGAACAAAACAGGTTGCATAATCAATGCAATGCAGTAAGGGCCAAGGCTATGGTTTAGGTATGTGATCTTTTATTACCTCTAACTTTTAAAGCCAAAATTATTCTCTTAAGCTGTTCATCCACAGGCAAAAGATGGGATCAGAACACTAGTGTTGCCTTGCTCCTGCCTTCTGCATTACTTCCAGTGGCCAAATAGGCTTAAAAAATTATACTGCAGTAGTACATGACAGAGATGATGGAGAAATGGATCCCATTGGAGATGCCTACATCTGAACAACTTGCACTGAGCCCTGACTAGAACTTAAGTATTCCCAGCAACATGGCCAGCAGGGCGAGGGAGGAGATTCTATCCCTCTGCTCTGCTCTGGTGAGGCAATTATTCAGCCCCCAGCTCTGGAGTCCTTAGCAAAGGAAGGACATGGACCTGTTGGAACAGGTCCAGCGGAGGCTACAGAGATGCTCTGAGGGCTGGAGCCCCTCTGCTGTGAGGACAGGCTGAGAGAATTTGGATTGTTTAGCCTGGAGAAAAAAGGGTTCCAGGGAGACCTTAGAGCCCCTTCCCTAAAGGGGCACTAGAAGACATGGGCAGGGACTCTTGATCAGGGAGGGGACCAATAGGATGAGGAGGAATGGTTTTAAACTGAAAGAGATTTAGATGAAATACTGGGAAGAAATTCTTTCCTATGGGGGTGGTGAGACACTGGAACAGATTGTCCAGAGAAGCTGTGGCTGCCCCATCCCTGGAGGTGTTCAAGACCAGGCTGCAGGGGGCTTTGAGCGACCTGGTCTAGTGGGAGGTGTCCTTGCCAATGGCTGGGGGTTGGAACTGGATGGTGCCTTCCAACCTAAAATGTTTTATGATTCTATGAACTGCTGTTCATGTTGGATGAGAGGGCCATAAAAGTGAGTCATCATGTCAAGACCGGTAGGCAGTCTTCATCTTCATGTCCTTTTAGGGTGGAAGGAGGAACTAGATTATTAGAAAGGTTATTTCTGGGTTTGTTTCTAAACATTGCCGTTGTTAATTGGTTCTTTTTCTTGGATTGCTTGCTTGCCCTGTGCTGATAAGGATGGAGATTAAACAATGCAAGCTATGTCTGACTCATTCTCTCACACACCAGCTAGTCCAAGAATAACTGGAGAAGCATTAGGCAAGAGTTGAGTCATTAAATCAACCATGAAGTTCTGACTGGCTGTATTGGAAGTGACATCTCACTTTGCATTGTTTTGCATAGCCTGTGGTCCACAAGGGGTGTGAAGTTCCAGACATGGTTTGTGCTGCAGCCTGTGTTTATACATCATGTTACAAGTCACGCTCTGCAATTACAAGGTTGATTGTTTCTCTCAAGGGTAGAAACAACAAAAGCAGAACTATGGGATCAGTTTGAATAACAGAGATGAATATTACAGAATCCCATGCAGGTGCTGTGCTGCTTTAGTTGCTTTGTAGCTGTGTAGGGAAACTGGAGGAGGGATGCTGCTCTCAGAGGATGCTGATGGGTAAAGTTCAGAACAGTCAGGCCTTGCAGCAGCACTGGGGCTTAGAGACCCCATAGCAGTCCAGCCAGCTGGTCCCAGCAAGGGATCCACTTGCAGTGCTTGGTAAAATAATCTCTGTAGTGGGAAGGTACGTGAATCTATAGTTACATATTTAGAGGAACCTCTGCCCCCGATGAAGATCCTTATGACATTTAATGGATATGAAGATTATAGGCTTCCATTGAAAAGTAGTAGGACTACATGCTGATGACTCTTAAATTTACGGACTGTTATAAAACATTAATATAGCACTTTCTTGCAGACTTGAACTGTCCCATAGTATTTAATGTTTGGGATGTAATTTTCTATTGAATTTAGGGGAGGATCCAAAAATAGAACACTACGATTAAGAACTTGATTTACCACCCCTCCCACCCCCCTTTCTCTTTAGTGTATATTCCTCACAGAGCAAATATAAATATATTTATGACTTTACTTAGAGTTGAAGTACAGAAAAGTATTACTTTTTACCCCGACACTTATGTTGTGGTACAGATGATACATTTAAAATGTTAAGTAAACTTGTTAAAATTACTTCTATATTTAAGACTTCATCTACATTAGGTAAAATGAGTATCACAACGGTAGAATTGGAAGAGGTTGCTTATGAATGCATGGAAGGAAGGTTCATAAAGATGGTGGCTTTGACTTCTATTTTTGGAAATTATTGCATTAAGAACTTACAATGTGATAAGAGGTGAGAAAACTGGGTTAAAGTCTTCAGTTCTCAGATGAGAGACAGAAGTGAAACAGAGTGTATACAGTCAGTGTTGTGTATATATAGTCTTCCTGTAGAAAGTTTTTAATTTAAAAAAAAAATAAAAGTAATGCCAAATCAGAGTAAGACAAAGAAGCACTGAATCCTTCAAGATAGCCCCTAACATCCTCCACATAAATTCACATACAGTTTAATAATACAACTGATAACCCTTTGGTCAGGTTAAGTTGTTCTAGCACTGTCAGAACAAGGTTGCATCTGTAGCAAAATACATCAGGCTACTTTGCTTTATGAAATAACTTGAGATGATTTTATGCTTTGATGTCAAAGCTTCATAAATGCAGATATGCTCTTGTCTCTGCTTTCTTCATTGTTCTCTCAACACTGAACAACACTAACTTTTCCAGATGTTGGTCAAGGAGTAGCACAATATTTATTTAAAAATGCATTTCTGTTCTTATGTCTACAGCTAGAAATAATGTGGGCTTGTGTGTATGCATACACACACTTACCTTTTTCTTCAGAAGGTTCAAGTGCTTCTGTCATACTCACTACCCACTTCTGCTACAGCTGAAGCAGATTTTCTGTTCAAAACATTAAAACTTCTTGTGTTTCTGAGGTTAATCAGCTAGGAGGTGTTTTTTTGGTTTTTTTTTTGGGGTGGTTTTTTTTTTTTTGGGTGGGGTTTTTTTTTTTTTTGTTTTTTTTTTTTTTTTTTGAGATGACCCTGTTCTTGTAGTCTGTTAGAAGGTGAAGTTCAACTAAAGAGCTGGACCCAGGGTTTCCCCTTCCCTCTGCCTTGTCTCCAAAAATTAGATGCAGGTTTTGCTTATGGTATGGTAGCTCTCTGCCCCCTCCCTTATAGGAGCTGATCTGAGTGGAGTTTCCCCTGGCCAGTCTTGTATCTGGAGCCAAGCATTAAAAAA
>VXBJ01005762.1:181066-220551 GCA_013400055.1 Nycticryphes semicollaris | reverse complement strand
TTACGGAGTTTTACCGTGATTGAAAGTAGGCAGTTTAAAAATCAGGTTTTATTGGTGACCTGGAGCCTCTTTACGCATAACTCTGAAAGAAGCGTGATTTCCATATTCAATGTATCATGATGCAGCATAAGCCTTCGGAGCACCAAGTGACCGGCGCGATTTCTCTCCCCGAATTGCATCTTGAGAAGGAAAGGGGGTGGGTAAGAAGCCCTAGGGGCGTGGGGTGGCTCTGGCGCCTGTGGCGTGCTCGCCGCTGGTCACTAGGGGCTGCTGTGGGGCTACCGTGGGGCTGTGCTCCTCGCCCGGCGCTTCCCGCATCCGCGCAGGGCGCGACTCTTACGCGGACTCACCCGGCTGTTCCTCACTCGCTGCCCTAGAACCCAGTTCCTCCGAGCGAGCGTAAGGAGGTAGTTCTAACAACTAATTACTTCATTAGCTGCACGTGTTGGTCTGGCTTAAATGTGCTTACAGGCAAGTAGATCAAACCAATAAAAATCAGGTAAAATACATTCATTACCTCTCCTTCTCCTCTTTTCTCATAACAAGAACTTATCTAATACATAAATTTAATTATGTTATCCACTTTTGACCTAAAAAGCTTGTTAACGTTTAAATTAAATACTCTGTTAGGAAGAGATGTTGATAAAAGTATCTTGACTTTGCTGAATTTGTCCACTCAGTAGGGAAGGAATGGAACATCAGAACAATAATCTAGGCTTATTTCAGACACTGACTAGTCTAAAAAGGTGGCCTTAATCTTTAGAGAAGGAGTCAGGAGGCTTTTGTTTGCGCTGTATTAATGTTTTGATCACTTCCTCTGTTTGCTTCACCATAGTTTTTTGTTGTTGTTTGGGTGTGGTTTTTTTGCTTGTGGGGTTTTTTTTTTTTTTTTCGAGCATGGGTTTGGTTAGTGGAGCGTCAGAAATTAAGTGGTACTTTGGATTTACAAAGTGTTTTTCATATCAGTATCTCGTTTAGTTTCTAGATGCATAATGAATATTTCACCTTATGAGAGAGCCTGACTCCCTGGCTGCTTATGCTAGAATAGCTATTAGGGTTATTCTTAGGAAGCAGAGTAAAATCCCATTGAGACAAATACAACTCTTGTTGTGTGATTCATGTAGACTTTGTTGTGTATAATTGCATTACTTTTACCTGTGTCATGTTTTAAAGTGGCTTTTAATGGGGAAGGTCTTAAAGTTGAAAGACCCAAAATGTTCGTTGTATTCTAAATGAAAGCTTTTCACTGAAGTGCTATGGTAAAGGGCTAAACTTTGTGCAGATTCCACAGCTGTGAAGTATTGAAATTGTCTTTAATTATCTCAATTTCAAACTGGCCCAAATAGAAGTTTTGACAATAAAAATTAAACCTAAGTCTCTATCAGGAATCCAGTGATGTCTAGTCTCTAATGATTTGGAAAAATGATGACATATCTGTAATGTACCTCACTAGTGGTATAGCATAGTATGTGACTGAATTTGAATAACTGCTATCTTAATTTTTGTGTTAATCACCTTGACTCTTGAAGTATGATATCTTACTATTTTCTATTATCATCTTGACTCTTGAAGTATGATATCTTATTATTTTTGATATCTTATTATTTTTGCTCTTGCATTTGGAAATTCAATGGCTTGATTTATAGATGGACTGATTGATTTCATGAGTTGTTAATAGTTATGAATCCAGCAGTACGAAAAAAACCCACTATTCTACCTATTTTAGTATAAGCATGTTTAATTTTAGACTCAACCTGGAAATACAGTGTATTCGCTTTCTTATCCCCCATTTAAAAAAATAATAATCTGGATCTGTAAAATGGAAGTGTCTGTGAAGTTTTATAAGCTTAGAGAAAATAATCCTGGAACTCTTTCAGGGCTATCTTGAAAAGCCTTATGGAAAGGGAACTATTTTTCTTCTGGATTTCTTTAAACTATCAAACTATCTTGGAGAGCAACAAGCCTTTGCTTTTCTGAAAACACATTCTCCTTGTGGCAGCTGCTTAAATGGCAGCTGATATGTGATGTATATGGCTTTATATTTATATGAAAAACCATGGCACAAATGAAAACCACATGCGTGGAGGACTGTAATTCATATGTTACTGGTAATGAGATACATTGACATGATAGAAGTGATCCTAATTCTAATATACACATGGGAAAGGGGGAAAATGGATGCTCATTGTAAGGCATGCTAGATGTTTACCTCTTTAAAGCACTATATAACCCTTTAAAAATGTTTATTTCGGCATCCTCCTGAGAAAACTAGTAAATGTTAACTTTCCAGACAGAAAATAGTGTTGAGATATTGGCAGTTCTGGTATGTTTGCATTGGGGGAGCACTTTAACAACTCCTTGCTACTAAGCTAAGCTATGTTGTCATGAGGCTAAGCATCTTGGACATATGGGGCATTGTATGAGCTAGAAGTTTAGTGCAACACTGAGTATTTCTATTAACTGCATGCCCCTTCAGAAGAATCCTTCTCCTTATTTAAATTGTGTATATAAAATAAACTTGTAATGAAACATGTCATGGTTTACCTCCACGCTGCAAGTTACTTATCCTCCTTTTCTTTTTTTTTTCCCCTACAATGTTTAAGGATTAAGAAACAGGTTATCATATGGCGGTCTACTTCCATATAAGTCTTTAGAGGACTAGAACAGAGACACAAATTGGGGGGAAAAAAATCAGAACATCTCTGTTTTTTCTTTAGCTGGAAGGAAAGTAGGATCAGTGTCCGAAAGATGTAGTTTTCAGCACTATAATTGAGCTTTCTCCTGCTGAGCATTGAGCCCTTATTAAAAGTTTATGTAGTTGACAGTAATTTTAGAGGTTTTTTGAAAACAGTTATTTGCTTCCACTTCTGTCTCACTTTCTTTTCTTATCTGCATAAACTTCATACTTTTCTGGGAAGAAAGGCATTTTTCTCTCCCTCTAGAAATCTCACTTGACATTTAGCAAGGGACGTTTGTAAGAATGTCAGATTGATGAGAGCTGTTTGCTGAAGTCTCACCATGTTCATTCAGCTGAACAATATCTATTGTTAACAGCCATAATTATTATGAACAGGTTTAAAAGGACAGGCTTATTGCTGTACTTTGGCAACATGCTTTTGAGCTGGTGGTTACATAGTAGTAATACTTGGCACATTGCTTTTTATCTTCAAAGTGCTTACAGATATTGGCTAATTAAATGCATTAGAGGCTGTCTGTAGGTCCCTTGGTTGAGGGGCAGTAAATGACTGCTTCTTCATTTCTGTTGTACAATTTGTGTTTAAGTTCATAATGACAAGCAACAGATAAGAGACATGACCCCAGTAGTTAAGGCATGACTCGTAAGTTGCTTAGGACTTTCGGACTTGGTTTCCCATTATGATATTTCCTATGGGAATTGAGGAAGTGTAAAGCCATTCTTCTCTGGTAAGGAAAAAAGAGCACAAGCGTGGCTATTCAAACAAGATGAGTCCACAGGGTCATCTTACTGACAGTGCTGGAAGCTGCTAAAGGTGAATGAGAATTTCCAGAAGCTTTGGGATAATCAAATCAGTTGAGTATTGCAAATTCCAAATATGCCCTATTTGTACTACAAGCAACCTGACTCACAAGTTGCGTTAATGAATCTTATAGTCCTTTTATTTTTTTTAATCTATGATCTCTTTTATAAGGGGAGTTTTTAATGATGGCTGGTCTGCAAATAAAAATGGAAGCAAAGGCAGCTTCCTGGGCATAACAGAATTGTCCTGTTTTTCTAATGTTACTTAGTTAGCAAAGCATGGGATGTTTGAGAAATAAGAGATTCCTGTGTTAGACTGAGTATGTTTTACCTTTATTACGCAGACAGCTCTGGGCAGACACGTAACCAAATAAGAGCCCGAGCTCTAGTGACTGTTTGTGCTAATTGATAAAAAGATAGCTGCATAGTAGCCTAAGTGGTAATTGGGGGTTTATGTTAGGGAAAAAAAGCACACATTTGGCCAGCTGACTGTTAGTATTGAATGTACTTGAAAGAGAATGGGACAACACTGGGACTACTGGAGAGAGTCCAGCATAGGGCAGCAAAGATGATTAAGGGATTGGAGCACCTCCCTTATGAGGAAAGGCTAAGAGAGCTGAGACTCTTTAGCCTGGAGAAGAGAAGGCTGAGGGGAGACCTTATTAATGCTTATTAGTATCTAAGTGACAGGACGAAGGGCAATGGGTGCAAGTTGGAACATAGGAAGCTCCATTCGAATATGAGGAGAAACTACTTTCCAGTGAGGGTGACAGAGCCCTGGGCAGCCTTGTCCAGTGAGGTTGCGGAGTCCCCTTCTCTGGAGACCTTCAAGACCCACCTGGATGCAGTCCTGAGTGATGTGCTCTAGGCAATCCTGCTTTAGCAGGGGAATTGGACTAGATGATCTCTAGGGGTCCCCTCCAGTTTTGACAGTTCCATGATTCTGTGAGTATGTCTTACCTGTATATTTCACATATATGGTGATATTCAAGCTACAAATCAGATGCAGCTAAACAGCTATTGCATATGCAAAGCTCTTTTCCTTACGTTTTTGAGAGAACATGAAATTTGTAGAAGTATCTTTGCATTGGTCATCCTTTCAATTTTGTGTCAAGGGGAAAAATGTCTACTTTTTCTTAAATTTCTCTTTCAGGTTAGAGGAAGGTGATTGCAAATGAGTTTTGATAAATTAATTCAGAAGCATCATAACCTGTGTAATTTGCTTTTTGAGCATTTATATTCAGAGTTGCCAAGAAGTATGAAATAACGGTTAGCTGATTGATATTCCTAGCTAACTGGACAGCTGTACGGAGCTTGAAACCATGTGAAACACTGAGTCTTTTAGACTTGAGAACAATTATCAACAGATCTCAAAGCTGGATTTTCTTAGACCTTGTGTGGCCTTTTTGCATAATCAAGTAAAAGTCACTTCGAAAAGTTCTTCTCACTAATTCTTGTTGTGCCATTAATAGCTATATTAGTTTCAAAAGACTTGTGTGAATAGTAGTTGACTCTTCATAATCTGACCTTTATTAGACACATGATTGGAACTGAGCTTTTAAAAATCCAGGCCTTTATTCCCTCTGGCATTGTTTAGATTAAGTTATGTTGTAGCTTTACATACTTCCCTGCTTTATATATCTGCAGTTTTGGACAAAATATTGCTTATGATCATGAGACACTGACATAGCTGGGAAATCCTAGTCCCTGTCTCTCTGGGTTGAGATTTTAGCCAGCCAGATGTTGCTTTTCTTTCAGCTCCTGAGGTGCTGATAAATAATTAATAAGAAAATCATCCACCTTTCTGTTAGCTTATGAGCTTCCAGTGAGCCTTAGTTCCTACTTTACAGCCCCTCTTTTGGTGAAATTGTCTGAA
This sequence comes from Nycticryphes semicollaris, assembly GCA_013400055.1. Lineage (NCBI taxonomy): Eukaryota > Metazoa > Chordata > Aves > Charadriiformes > Rostratulidae > Nycticryphes > Nycticryphes semicollaris. The sequence goes on along the minus strand of VXBJ01005762.1, from coordinate 215,179 downwards.
CTGACCCTGAATAACACTGTTGGCTTTCTGTCTCTGAATTAAAGATATCCAATTTGGAGAAGGGAGGTTATTAATGATCCTTAAATATACAAAGCTGTAGGGTGTGTTTTTTAATGATTCCTGTCTACTTGTCTATTTAGCGGTCTCATCAGGGATTATATTCATTTGGGGAATGGTTTCTGGTGAAATGGAGCTTGTGGAGGGAGAGACAAACCCTCTTTGAGCTAAAAAGTTGGCAGATCAAAGCACAGCCTCATACAGCTATGGGTTTGGAAGGATGTCAGAATGGTGTCTTCCTGTATGTCTGTCCATAGAAGGATCAGCTACACTCAAGTCACTTTTGGCAGATGTCTAATTTCTTTTTAAAGACCTTCAGTGATGAAGACTACACAGACTCCCTAAGCAAATTTGTCCTTTATGTTAAGATAGTGAGCTCTCATTGAGAAGTTGCCTGTACAGCTTGAATATTATAAATATAGTATTAATGCTGTCAGTGCCATCATCTGTGCACCAACACACTCATCCTTATTCCCATCAGTATGTGCCTGATGATTTCATAGATTATTGTCCTTTAATTAGAGCATGGCAAATCCTACTGGAGATTGGTGTTCCCATACCCAGTGCAATTTTACATATTCTGCCAGACTATTGCTGGGTAACTTGGGTGTTGGGGTTTGCTCAGGGCTGGTTCTGGGGAGACTACAGGGATTTCTTCAGGAACTTGACTGAGGAAGGAGACAGCTGCTAAGGACCGTCATGTGAAGAACTTGTATTTAGGGTTTAATTTCATCCTAGTATCTAGTGGTTTGCTACCTGAAGTAATTTTCCTTGTAACTGTGATCTTCCCTCCAGCAACTGAGTATGTTTCCATAAACAGCACGTAATGGATTTGATGATACTTTATGTGAGTAGGGATAAGTTTCCATACGCAAAAGGTAGGGATACCAGATAAAAAGCAGATGGCAATGTTTTTATCAGAGGAAGACAGTTAAAGAAGTTGCTTCAAAGGGAGGGAATGAATCAAAGAATGCTGTGCATGTGCACAGTCTCAGCTGTCTTTATATACTTCCTATTTCAGATTCAGTTTATAACTTCTCATGCTGCTTTTGCTGTTTTGCTCTTCTTTCAGCTACAGATGTGTCCAGCCACCTTTCTCCTTACTTCTTTGCTCTCTAGGTAAAGAACCATGGCAGAGCTGTTGACCTAGGAAGCTACTGGGCACAAGAACATAGGACAGAAGTGTTCTTCCATGGCTTAAGTCAGAGTCACACAGTGGGACTAGGACAAGGTGGGAATCATGCCAGTTCTTGAAAACCTCAAGCCTTGCAGAAGCATCTGGAGCTATGCAGTCTCCTTGTCTACTTCGCTAAGTGCTGCGTCTTGTTTAATCTGCCATATGCATGGTGTTGCTTGCAATGCTTACTCGCTAAGATTTATGAAGTCTCTATAATGTAGCTGCATCTTGACTGTAGAGTCATAGACTCATAATATGTTTGGTTGTAAGGGACCTTTAAAGGTCATCTAGTCCAACCTTCCTTCATAAGCAGGGACATCTTTAACTAGATCAGATTGCTCAGAGCCTCATCCAGCCTGACCTTGAATGTCTCTAGGGATGGGGCCTCCACAACCTCTCTGGGCAACCTGTTCTGGTGTCTCACCACTCTCATTGTAAAGAACTTCTTCCTAATGTCTAATCTAAACCTACCCTGGTCTACTTTAAAACTATTGTCCTTCATCCTATAGCTAAATGCCTTTGTGAACAGTCCCACCCCATCTCTCCTGTAGCCTCTTCAGGGGTTGGAAGAGGCTCTGAGGTCTCCCCAGAGCCTTCTGTTCTCCAGGCTGAACACACTTAACTCTCTCCACCTGTCCTCATAGCAGAAGCAGAGGTACTCCAGCTATATGATCCTCTTGGCCCTCCTCTGGACCTTTCCTTCTCTGGAGCTTATCTTCCCTTTCTAGGCAGATCTGCCAGTGAGATGCTCTATAAAATGATTCAATTCAGAGTTCAAACCACACATTTTCTCTAGGCTGTGGAGAGCAGTGGTATCCAGTGGTCCTGGCTTGGGGCTAGGAATGGAAATTTCTGCCCGTTATTCCCTCACTTGTGAGTAGTATTTTGTCTCACACGCCACAACCACAGTAACAAAATCCCAAACCTGAACCAAACCTCTGTAAAGCAGGGTCAGAGAATGTAGTATTTGCCTATCTTTGGTGGGCTGAAGAAATGTTAGCTAGCTGTAAAGTGCATCAAGACCTCAGTACTCAACTACAGTGCAAAATATTTTGTCATTGTATTTTTGTGTACTTTGCACGTCAGCATAGGAGAACGATGATTTCTTCCTGCAAGACCCTGTGCTGTCATGTGTGAGATGGGGCCAAAGATTGTTCAGACACACAGAGAAGGAAATGTAGTATGTGAAGGGAGCTAATGATATATTGCAGAGGATGTAGACAAAAAAAATAATCTATTTTAGGAATCAGATTCTCTATTTATAGTCCTTTGTATCTCTTGGAAAGGTGTGCATTAAAACTTTATCACCTGATGTGATCCAGCTATCAGCTCGCTGAGAAAGTGCTCTTTGCTCTTTGAAGGTGAAGAGAAGGAGAGCCTCGAAAAGATGAAAGACCCAGTTCCTCTGTGCCTCCTTACTGTGCTAATTAGCTGAGACAAAACCCTTTTCCGCCTTGCTATTCTGCTTGCTAAAGCAGAACCGAGCTGTCCGCTGTGGTGATGCGTGCTCCCCTCCTCTGTTCTCTCTCCAGGGCTGGTAAGTGGCAAGATGCTGCCGGGATCCCTAGAAGAGCTTTGGAGTCCCTAGTGGTGACAGGGAGGGAAACAAACAGCTCGCTCTTCCCTCTTTATCCCCAGCAAGGAATAAGGCAGATGCAGCAGCCTCACCACGGTGGATGCTAACCAGCATCTGGTGGGCCATCATGAGCTTTTCTTGATGCTATTTTTGCCTTTTTCTCTTTTTGACAACCTGCCTTTACCACTTTAGACTTGTGTCTGCTGTTTTGTGTACGCTTGCAGTAAGTCCTCAGCAGGTCCTCTCCCCTGCCCTCCTCAATTTTCTTGTGTAACTGTAAAGAAATATCTTCATCTTGAGGGAACTGGTGCAACTGAACAGCAGTGGGAGTAAGTAAGTTGGTTCCTACGGCTTATATGTTTCCTTTTTGCCTTCAGGTCAAGTTCACAATAGTGCAAACCTGGAAAATTTTCCTCTATACTGTGACAGAATCTGTGAGCACTCACTTTTTTATGCTAATTTTTGTAATATTAGTGCAACCTGTGGTTATACTTCTTTGTTACTCTTAACCTGGTACCTTCTGGTGAAAAGTCCTTGTGAAATGTTGTGGTGGCTGTGCTGGAATATTCACAGTAAAATGAGGACGTGAATCACTAACATACCAGCGGTACTGTGGGATATTGCCAGCTACCACATCTTCTCAGCGGTTCCCCTCTTCAGCTGAAGTATCTTGTCTCTTATCCAGGTCTCACCTTATCCTGATGCTTTAATGGAATTTGGTGTGGTTCTGTAGGTATGTGTCTATTATTTTGGTCTGAAATACATGCTGCTATTTCAATACCCCCACCCCTTGCTGGTGACTTTACACTGTGCAGAGCAAAGAACAGTTTTGCAATCTGGTGTAGACTTGATTTATGTTGGGTAACGAACAGGCAGGATACAAGTGTTTTACCAAGCCTGAAGTAGAGTATCACAGACCAACAGAGTTTGCAGTGAAGGATAAATGTAACCTTAAGTGGGATTTGTATCCATGAATCCAGGTCGCTTTCCGTCATCCTGTAACCAAGGTCTCAGCATCACGTGTCCCTTTCTGCAGTGCTGGTGGTGTAAGTGGAGTGGCTTAAGGCTGTATATAGAACCCCACTACAGGTATAATTTAACTATTTTCTCTTCAGCTGTGGAAGAGTGAAGAGCACTGTCTCTGTACCTTGTCATCCTGTATGCACTGCAAGAGATTTTTCTGTCCTGTCTATACCCACATGTATTTCCATCCTCTTGCATAATTCATCATTGAAGAATTTGCATTTCCCTGAAGTTGAAAGTTCCAAGAGTGTGTTGTAATGATGAGAGAAACGAGGGCAGAAGGAGCTGACTAGGTTTGTTTTTTTTTGACCTAGCGCTTTTGCAAATTTATTTATTGTACAAAAACCTCTTAACTAAGAGACAGTTGAACTGGTGCCAGTGGAATACTTCAGACTTTAAAAGTGACATGACCCATTTATGTTTTTACTTGAAAAAGCGTTTTCTGAGCTGCCTCAGCACAAGGTGACCATCTGTCTGTGTCCCCTGTTGAACTGACAGTTCAGGGAGGCTACACCTTTGACTGTTCCTATGTACAGACACCCCCGCACCCTTCTTTCCAAAGTCAGCGGTTTACTGTGTCTTTGATAGGGGAAAACATTATAGGCAAATAGGCAATTATCATGGGCAAATAGCTAACAGGGAGATTTTTGGTGTGGGACCTGTTTTGGAGCTGTCATCACAGGTAGTAATGTATGAATAGCATGTACTGAAAACCAGTCTGTAGTAGATAAGGGTCTGAGAAAATGCAGAGAGGGTAGCTTTGGGGCAGCTACAGTCATTTGAAAGCCAATTTCTCTGTTTTTGCATAACACTGTAAGAGGCAAGCATGTTTTCTAAAGCCCATGTGTAGCTTCACAAATCAGCACGTCTTTTATGTGGGAATCTTTCCTTTTGAAGCAGATCAGCAAAGAATGTTTCCAAGAAACTCTGACTACCTCTTTTTAGTAACTCAGTTTATTTTTTTAAAAATAGATGCAACACAGTGTACAGCGTGGAGGCTTTAAAGCACTTAAAGAAGGAACTTAAGAGACCAGTTGACCCTAACTGTGGGGTGCTCTTTGCATTATGTATCAGGTCATGGGAATTTCATGCTGTTTCTGCCCACTACCTTTCCAGGGTGTCACTCAGAAGCTTCAGCTTTTACTGCAATTTAGTGCCACAGAATGTAGGGTGGAGGCTGCACCAGGTTGGGATGTGGCTCATCGCAATCTCAATAACATTGTTGATGCCACGTACGCTGCTGTTTCATGGAATCATGCAAACCTAAAAGACAGGGTAATCAATTGTAGCTGAAAGGCATTTAGCTGGGGGGGAGGGCATGCTGAAAGGCTGGTATGACCTTTCCAGTTCATCACTCTATTAAGTATAATTAATGAAAAGCTCCTTGCTGCACTGAAATGTCTAGGTACCTTTTTTGGGAGGGACAGGAGCTTAGGAAAAGATAGAGATAAGGTTTCTGAAGTGCCTAAAGGGCAAAATCTTGTGCAAGAAGGAGGATCGTAAAGAATGAGGCATCTCACATATGCACCGTCCCACTGTCAGATTATTGAAATTAATCTCTGTGTCACTGTTTACATCACTGCAACATGTCTTCTGACACCTCTGGCAATTTCCCTCTTGACTGAGAAACATTTTTCATCTTCATGATGCACCAGGAATCTTTTATTGCTGCTGCAGAAGTGCTGTATGTGTATTCATAGCTTGGCTTTGAAGGAGAGGTTTTACAATAGGTTAAGAGCTTAGACAGCCATAATTTCTCTTTTGGCAATGCTCTGTTTGATCCTCTTTCACAGATCAAATAAATAAACAGGGTCAAGGGAAGTGGTGAGTGAAACAAACCCAAACACCTACTGACACAGCCTAACCCCCACCCCACCCCCAGCTTGTTAAATCTTGTATTCACACAATACTGCCACTGGTTCCTTGTTTAAAAACAAACATTCCTTCAAGTTTCTGCCAACAACCGAAGCTGTCCAATTTGTATTTAATCAGTTATTTGTCACTGTCTGGCATATTTCGCCCGAACAGTTATACATTTATTAGTCTTTGTTTTCCACCCATGTTTTGCTGAAGCAGCAATAGCATGAGACATTTGTCTTGCAGAAGAGGAATCTCAGTGAATAATTTGAACCTGTTTCCTTGGCTTTGTCATGGTAAATTTGTATGACCATGTGGGTGGTAAAATGGACTGGTCATTTGCTATATCTCCCTCTTCTGCTGCTTCCCAGTGGCTAGTTACAGTCTCTAATTGCTTCCTCTGAGAAATGCAAATAGTTGTATGATATTTAGTCCTTCAACAACCAGAAACAAGAAGAGTGAATGTTTAAATATACATTAAAGATATTCTGCTGCTGTCGCGTTGTGAATAAATTGTTCTTTTTGAAGCCTAACTGATTTTACACTTTAGGAAGAAGTAGATGGGTGGGTTTTAGTGTGTTTTTTTTTTTGTTTGTTTGTTTGTTTGGATATTGCAAAGCTTGTAGAACTTCATATATATATTTATGTATATATATAAAAATTTATTTTTTAAAACTCCATCTGGGCACTGCAGAGTTCCTGTAAACCCAGACACTCAATAAAGCACAATGATCGTGAAGTAAATTTCTCATCTCAAAGAAAACTGCTTTCATGTCCTCCAGGGTGGTAGTCAACACATCCTCACTTCAAGACTGAGCTAAACACTCAGAACAACCATCAGCAGGTCTTCCTCTAAGTGTGGCAGAGAGAGAGTGTTCTAGCAGTAATTGCTTTTAAATCTGGAGTTACATTTATTATGAATTGTGCTGTTAGTGTAGGGCTTCCTGTGTACCTGCTGCAGTGGGACTTTCTGGAAAATCGGAAAGTATTCAGAAATGTCTCACTGGGTTGCTTCTAAAATTTGCAGCCACCTGCACATCTTATGATGAAGACAGATCTGGATTCAAATTGGTGAAGAACAGTCAGTTTCCCAGGGTCTGTCCCCCATCAGTGTCCTGGTAGAAAGGCCCCACAGCATTTAGAGGCTGTGGAAGGCAGCAGATAGGGAGCTGAAAGTGTTTTAAGAAAATGCTGTTCTACTTTCAGCAAAATGAGCAATTTGTGAATGACTGGCTTTTTCCAGACCCTTGCATAAGCAATGAACAGAGACCAATATAGAGGCAAGATTTTATGGATGTCTCTTTTTTTTGATGGCTATTGATGTGAAAGCTGATGACATTCCTGTACACAAAGGCAGGACTGATGGCACTGTGAAGCCTTGTTGAAGTTTTGAAGGAAGACATAGTGATGACTTTTGGAAGAAGAATACTAACAGTAGTCATCTTGCACAATATTTTTAGTCTTACGCTCCAGTACTTCCATACTTTCTCACAACTCATGAAAGGTGATGGAAAGTCTCCACTGCAACTTCTTGTGCCTAATGGCAATCCCATAACATTCTGCAGACCTTTAACTGCATGAAGAAGTGGAGTAAAACCATCGTTCCCTAACTTGAGGACAGAGACTTGCCATGTTTTGGCTAAAGCCTTTTCACCTATAAGGATATCAAGATGACTAAACAAGTGTGTTTTTCAAGGAAGAGCTGATATTATGGTTTGTTTCCACCAGTTTTACTGCTTGCCCGTGTTGTTCTATCTGCTTTAGAGATGGAAATCTGCCTTTTATATTTGGCAATACATACTTTCAAGCTCAGCTATTATGGCTAGTGGTGGAGTAGACATAATAACTTTTTGGATGCTAATAGAGAACTCATTAGTTTAATTGTCACTGATATTTTATTCTTTTCTGCCCAGTGGGATGCTTTAAAAGGAGTATTGTTCTTTTTGCATAGTTTGTATCAAAGAGTGAAGGTTTGCTTGATGTAAAAACTATTCACTATCTGTCAGCCATCTGCTCTTCCGGTCTTTAAATGTTGTATCTGATCAGTAGAGCCCCTCAAATTTTTGAGTGAAAAAACCTTGAGTGAGAAAATGGCATTCAAGTTTATGTCACCTTCTTTTGGCTCAATAAACAATAGTGAAGTATACAAAGGATTAATAGATCCTTCCAGCAGGGCCTCAGCTATATTATCTAGAGGAATTTTGTCTGCTAGAATATGAGCCTTACAGTACCTCTGCAGGCATAAATTATTTCGTTTTTCCTCTTGAAGGATAGCCTGTCACCCTAAAGGCAATTTTTCTTTTTAATTTACAATGTACTGTAATTTTCTTGTGCTTGTTCCAGTACACACCCCCATATGCAGCATGTTACTTCCCTATGTACATTAGCATTGGTGCCTTAACAAAGAATCAAATCTGTGCTTTTGTGTCGACAACTGAATGCTGGTATTGCATAGAGCTGACCAACAGAAAAATCTAAGACATAGCAATTTCAAACAAAGCCAAAGCTCACTGGGAAATATTTGTGCCTTTTTCCTGCTGTCTGTGTTTGGTTAAGGTGTTGCCTTAGAGTGTAGGAGCTTCAGATCGAGGTCCTTGCTTTGCCTCTTGCAGAGTGATTTGACAGGTGAAATCTCCTGGCCTTGATTAGGTGATGCAAGATCCCCAACCTGAATGTTGTGCCACAAATCTCACAGGTGACCTCTGGCTGAGATGACTGTACCTTTGTGTTTTCCTTTCTCTGACTTCTCAGAATTGCTTCCAAAAGTTTATCTAATGTCTCTCTCAAATGTAATTGTGTCTGAAATTGCAGAGGTCAGAGTGCATATTGAAATGTTCTTTTCCTGCTTTTAGACATCACAAAAATAATGTAAAAAGCTTCACTTCTGCTGTTTCTCTTCTGACACTTTGAGAATGGAATTTAGTTTTGTGTATGGTCAATTTAATCCCCCTTGAGTACTGTGTATGTCTGAGTACATATTTGCAGGGCTTTTTTCTGATCAAGACCTAAGTGAGCCTAATGTAGGCTTGATGCTGTCTTGTTCCATAGGATCCTGCTTCACTGTATTTAAAATTCAAAGTGTGGAAGATTCAGTCAAGTTAGATAAAGCTACATGAGCCTCAAAACAGCATCTGTGTTTGTGGCATTTTATATCCTAACCAGAAATTGTGAAGGCATTGCTTTGTTAGACAGTTGTTTCTTCCTTCAGTATGATGAAGAATTTGTAGCTTCTTGCTGAAACCAAAGCTTGGAGCAGGAATTGCTGTGGAATCAGTCTTGTCCATCACATGACAGCTCATTGTTTTTGCCAGGTCTTCATGTGATCTGTGTTTGCACCTGTGGGTTGCTTTAGTCCGTCAGTTTACAAAGCCTCAGATATGTTAGCGTGGAAAGTATTGTTAAAGCTTCTATAGACACTTTCATACTATCTTCTATTTTTACCTTTGTAAAAATTTCAGTTCTTACTGTTTTCTGTCCCTTTATCATCTTTTTGTTGGTGATGGTGTGATTCCTTATCTCTAAGTATTAAAATAAGAGTTTTGTGTACAGCTGAATTTGTGCAGTGAAGGTCATCAAAGTTTGCAGAAGTTTCCTTTAGTAAAACAGAAAAACAAAGCACAATTTCTTTGTTGTTCAGAGAGTGCTGTTACATTTGCTGACTACTGTCACCTTTTGTAAACCTTTGGGCAATATAAAGGAACTGTTGCATTAGTTCAGTATGATCCTAATCATCCAGTGTGGTCTGTGTCAAGAAAAATATTTCAGCAAGTCCATTATGATGTTTGTATCAGAGTCAATACAGTAAAGAAAACAGAAGTGGGGATTATACTCTGGACTAAACTTCTTTACAGTATGCTTTCTATAAGAGCTTATTAGGGGGAGTAAATGACTCACATATTAAAGGAGAAACAGAATAATGTTTGGAATGGTTCAGTTTTCCATAAACAAAAAAGAGGTCCTGGCAGCGTCTTGTCTCAGAGTGGTATAATACAGGGAGGTATGCTGTTGATTATGCTTATTAGGAGTTGTTATTTCTAATTATTTTTCTCACTTACAAATGTTTGAGAATACGAAAAAAAATTGAAAACAGAAACTTTCCTTTTCTATAAAAGAAATGAGAAAACCAGGAAAATAAAACCATACTCTTTCCATATTTTTTCTTTAAGATTATTCTGGTTGAGGGAAGTGGAAGAAAGGACAAAGGTGACAGAAAGTATCTGAATTGGCAAAGATTTGAAGAATACTAGAATTGTTAGGTTTGAGTTTTGGTGTTGGTTTTTTTTAAGTTCGAAGTGCTTTTAAAGAGCTTTATGAACTTTTTACAAAGCTAATCTGATACAGAGAAGTGCAAGCTAATGAACTTTAGAAAGAGTGGTTTGAAATTCTTAAACCCATTGATGGGTTCTAATGAAATGCTCTACTCCCATATAGACTTGGGCTTCATTGTTATTGGCTAACTGAAAGTATCTGCTTAGTGCTCAGCTGGGGTCACAATTATTTAATAAAAATGCCACTTCATAATGGACTTTTAATAAGGAAGGAATTGAGAATATACTAGGAGTATGCTGTTGCTGTTTCAGCTGAGGATATATTAAATATTTGCTTGGGGTTTTATTTGTTATTTTTCTTCATTTCTGAGATGAAAGAACAAAGCGGGAGTTAGGGAGAAAGTTGGAAATCAATAAAAAAGCTGGCTTTTTCTCTGGTCTTAGTGGAAAAGCTTCCATTGACTTTGGGGATAAATGGTGAAGGCTGTTATGGGGAAATAGTGACAAGCCTCTTAAACAGGGAAGAACACTGAGCTCTTAAGGGATCATAAGATGTTACAAGATGAAGAAAAGGATAACAAAAATAGACTGTCACCTGGATGTACTGATTGGACAAGTACAGGTAATATGCTTATTTAATCAGCGCAGAAAACAAGACAGAAAAGAAAACAACCACATTTTCAAGGAACTCTTACGGAGCAGTTAATTTTATTTCCTGTTGAAACAGAAAGTTTCTCCTGTTTTCTTCTCTCTGATTTTTTTTTCTAACAACAACAAAAAGAAAATCAAGAAAAGATGTATGTTTCCCTGCTTTCCCATTCCCTCCTCCCCACATAAACGAGACTAAGCCAGTTCTCAAAATTGGAGAACCAGAGAAAAATCAAGAGATTTATACGTGTATTTTTTTCCATTCTATATGTTGTGGCTATGTTTGGTGGGCTTTTAAAGCAGCGACTAACAGCACTAAAAGAAGATGAAATAGCTTTGATGTAAAACAAAGGAAACTGCTACAGTATTTGATTGAAGAAAGTGTATTTCATTAAAGAAAAACTTTACCCTCAAGTGCATTTTGTGGTGAAGATAGGACTATGAGCAAGCTGCAGTATACCAATTTTAGTGATTTCAAATATATGCCAACTGCTGACATTGGATTTAGGAAGGGATTTTCCTCGTAGACCCAGTAGTACTTAATTATCATTAAACTTCCTCAGGGAGGAAATGTATATGTGGGAGGCAATGTTATAATTTCCTTACAAAGACAGGGAAGTGTGGCTTTAATGGCATTAACCTTTTATTTGAAATGGCTGAGTGCTCTTTTTAGTAAGAATGGTGAGACCACTGGCTTATTTTCCCTGGTTGGTCATGGGATACTCTCAGCTCTGCAGCTTACCTTGGATTTAAAGGCCTTGCCACTCGAGGATAATGTTAGTTGTAGAATCATAGAATGGTTAGAGTTGGAAGGGAACTTAAAGATTATCAAGTTCCAACCCCCCCTGCCTTGGGCAGGGTCACCTCCCACTAGACCAGGTTGCTCAAAACTCAGTCCAACCTGGCCTTGAACACCTCCGGGGATGGTGCAGCCACAGCTTCTCTGGGCAACCTGTTCCAGTGTCTCACCACCCTCACAGCAAAGAATTTTTTCCTAATATCTCATCTCCACTCTTTCAGTTTAAAACTGTTACCCTTCATCCTGTTGCTCCCCTCAAGAGTCTCTCCCCATCTCTCCTGGAGCCCCTTTAGGGACTGGAAGGGGCTCTAAGGTCTCCCTGGAGCCTTTTCTTCTCCAGATTGAGCACCCCCAACTCTCTCAACATGTCTTATAGCAGAGGTGCTCCAGCCCTTGGATCATTTTCGTGGCCTTCTCTGGACCCACTCCAACAGGTCTATGTCCATCCCATGCTGCGGACTCCAGAGCTGGACACAATACTCCAGGTGGGAGTCTTGGAGTCAATAGGCACATCTTGCAGTTCAGTAGTTTGGTGGTGGTTGCTTATGTTGTATATCTGATTTTCTCTAATGTCATTTGACTGGTCTGTATTTACTGCTGTGTCATGACTTGACAAAAAGGACCATCTTGTACATAAAATACTGAAGAAAATGTACAAAACATAGTAAAGAGAACCTACTGGGCTATCTTAGAACTGCAGTGTTCTGTAAACAATTATAGTGAAAAGACAGACTCCTGAAATATGTTACTTTTGCAGTCTTAAAATCTGCATAAATTATGGATTCAATTCCATTTCAGGCATCGTTGACACAACTCCTGTGCTTTATGATATGAGCAGCCTAAGGTAACAGTATTAAAGCAATATTGTGCGCCATTATTCCCTGTAATGAATTTACCATGCAACAAGAGTGTGTATTCATTGTTGGGACTGCAGTCTCCAGGGTACTGGATAACTGTGCACTGAGGAATTCCATGGGTTTCAGGTGTGTGCATTATAGGTGTGGAAACGACAGAACAGAGTGCATCAGCAGTACAATCTAGGGATTTTTTCCCTCTTTCTGGAGAAAAGTTAGTTGTGCTGAAAATGTTGAAAATCCTGAATCTTGAATTCTTTCTTTTTGTGCAGAACCTGATCTGCAAAAGCAATTGTAGCTCAGGCTTCTGAATATACCTGATTTATCTACATGTTGTCCTGGAAAGGCTCTCTGGGACTGAGTTCTTTTGTTCAGTGCTGGGATGGAAAACACTCTTCTGTTTAGACTGCTAATGGTGACAGTAGATCTTTGCATAGTTTAAGGTTTTATTTAGTCTTATCTTATTTAATTTTTAATACTGGACACAAACTATGTAGATGGAAAACACTAGACAGTCTTAAGAAAAAGTTAGAAAGGATTATGTTTGCAAGAAGACTGTCACTTTCACTAGAATAACTGATGTCTTTGGTCTTCCCTCTCCCTCAATTATTTCTCTCTGCTTATGGGAGAATATTCCTTGCCCAAATTTTTTAAAGCTAATGTAATAATCTTAGTAATAATATGCTAATTGTTAGATTCCTTTGAAATATTTCAGTACCTTAACAACTTGCTTTTTTTAGGGTGTGTTGATACTTGCATGTCAACCTTTTTTTCTTTTTTTTTTTTATGGTGTCCAGTAATTAACAGATCTATGACAAATAAAGGATGGCAGCCTGTCGTTAGTGCTTTTATACATGGTTATTGCCAGTCTCAGTAATTCAGTAATATGGAAGCAGGTTTAAACCACACGTGTAGGTGCCAACCAAAGAAAAATCCTGAACTAGGAAAAGAGATGAATGTACAGTGCAAACCAAATGTGCTTTATATAGAAAAGAGTTCTGTGTGGCATAGCTATAACCCTTTCTCATTCTGTCCTGCTATATTACTTTTTCTACCATAATTGTCAAGTGTTTACTATTACCTGTGAAAATTTAGAAGGGGTTTTATTTTATTTTACTCATAGCTGAACAGGACTGGGAAATTCAGAGGGAACACGAAAGATCAGAGTGCTAAATAGAGTAGGAAGATGAGATTTTTCTACATGTTGCTTTGTTTTCTGTGGAGGGGATCATTATTGGACAATTTACATGTACAGCCTTGAGAAATCTAAAAATGGAAATTCTGTATAGCTCCCTAGTAACATGTTTAGAATACGCGGTTTCAAAATACTTCAGTTCTTGGGCATGTAGAAAAGCAAGCAAGCTTCACTATTTATTATTGCTGCACATCTGCATAACACAGTAGTACATGAGCCTACACTGAAGTCTTCCTGGGGATGAATATAACATAACATATGACACTTATCTATGCGGACTTCTAAAATATACTTAAGCTGACTAATGTATTTATGTCAGGACTTACCACAATTAGAGTGCTCTCCACTGGTACTTTATTCACCCAATATTTTTGTTTACCTAAACATGCTAGAAATATATATGTTCTTTCCACCGCTTCAATAAAGCGAACTGTCTGAGTAAATGCTCTCTACCAATCATTGTGAAAGATGTGGTAATGTATACAGTAATTTAAGATTTTGGAATATTATTTTTTGCTCATTGTAGTGAGTAGTTGAATATATTCTATGTATGATTGAATAAAAAATTTGTAGCAATTAACACAGATGAAGGGAAGTACTACTTGCATTTAATAAATTATTTTAAATTACAGCCCCTAAATGGGATGCAGTCATTCTCAGTATCAATTTTGACGAAAACCAGTGTGACTCTCTTTAGTTATGGTTATGATAATTTAGTTGGGAGGTTAATGTTAGAAAACAGCCATTATAGAATCAGAATTATTCAGGACTTTTTCTGTTAGTCTGCATTATCCTGGTGCCTAACCCAAAAGGAAAGTGGAAGCATGTACACAAGAGTGGGGTGAAACTACAATTTCTCCATGGCCCTGGACAGAAAAATTCATAGTGGAATCTATTTACAGTGTTTGTGTCAGGATGATGATGTACTTGTTACAAGTCCTGAGAAGCAGCTTTCCTTACCATTCAGACCTTAAAGATCTCAATCACAGTTTTCAGTTGTGAAACCAAAATGTGGTATATCACGATGGGAGGTGGTACACAATGGGAAGTGTCTACAGCTATGCGATATAGGGGTCCTCTTGCAGCAGCTGCAATTTGAAGGTGTCACTAATCACAGAACGATATGGGGTTGGAAGGGACCTTTGGATATCATCCAGTCCAAGCCTGCCAGAGCAGGTCCACCTAGAGCAGGTTACACAGGAATGTACCCAAGCAGGCAGGTTTTGAATATCTCCAGAGATGGAGACTCCACCACCTCTCTGGGCAGCCTGTTCCAGTGTTCTGCCACCCTCAAAGGAAAGAAGTTTGTCCTGATGTTTAGATGGAGCTTCTTACGTTCAACTTTGTGCCCATTATCTGCACCACCGGAAAAAAACCACCTGACCCCATTGTCTTGACACCCATCCTTTAAGTATTTATAGGTGTTGATCAGATCCCCTCTCATTCTTATTTCTCCATACTCAAAAGACCCAAGTCCCTCTGCCTTTCCTCATAAGAAAGAATTCCAGGCACCTAATCAACTTTGTAGCCCTGTACTGTACCCTCTCTAGCAGTTCCCTGTCCTTCTTGAACTGGGGAGCCCAGAACTGGACACAGTACTCCAGATGCGGCCTCACCAGGGCTGAGTAGAGGTGCAGGGAAACCTCCTTTGATCAGCTAGCTGCACTCTTCTTGATACAACCCAGGATGCCATTGGCCTTCCTGGCCCCAAGGGCACATTGCTGGCTTATGGTCATCCTGTTGTCCACTAGGACTCCCAAGTCTTCTTCCTCAGAGCTGCTCTCCAGCAGGTCAGCCCCCAACTGGTTCAGGGGATTATTCCTCCCCAGGTGCAGCACACAACACTTGCCCTTGTTGAACTTCATCAGGTTCCTCTCTGCCCAGCTCTCCAGCCTGTCCAGGTCTCGGTGTATAGGGGCACAGCCTTCTGGTGCATCAGCCACCCCTCCCAGTTTTGTATCATCAGCAAATTTGCTGAGGGTGCATTCCATCCCTTCATCCAGGTCATTGATGAATATATCGAAGAGGATTGGACCCAGTAGTGACCCCTGGGGAACACCACTTGCAATGGACCCCCAGCTAGATTCTGTGCCACTAATCATGACCCTCTATCTGTCTTCAGCCAGTTTTCAATCCACCTCACCATCCATTCATCTAACCCATACTCCCTAAGTTTACCTATGAGGATGCTGTAGGGACAGTGTCAAAAGCCTTGCTGAAGTCAAGGTAGACAACATCCACTGCCTTCCCCTCATCTATCCATCCAGTCATATTCTCATAGAAGTCTCTCAGGTTAGTCAGACATGATTTCCCCTTGGTGAATCTGTGTTGACTACTTCTGATAGCTTTCTTTTCCTCCATGTGCTTTGAGGTGACACCCAGAACAAGTTGTTCCATCATCTCTTCAGGGATGGAAGTGAGGCTGACCGGCCTGTAGTTTCCCAGGTCCTCCTCCTTGCCCTTTTTGAAGACTGGGATGACGTTGGCTTTTCTCCAGTCTTTGGGCACCTTGCCTGTTCTCCAGGACCTTTCAAAGATGATGGAGAGTGGTCCAGCAATGACTTCTGCTAGCTCCCTTGGCACTCGTGGGTGCATCCCATTGGGACCCATGGATTTGCAGATATCCAGTTTACTGAACTGTTCTCCAACTTGATCTTCCTCCACCAAGGGGATGTTTTCTTTTGTCCAGACTTTCTCGGTTTCCTCCAAAGTCTGTGGCTTCTGAGAGCAGTAAAGATGAAAAAAAGAAGGCATTCAGCAACTCTGCCTTCTCTGCATCCTTTGTCACTATGGCACCCATCTCATTCAACAGTGGACCCATGTTTTCTCGTGTTTTCCTTTTGCCTCCACTATACTCAAAAAACCCCTTCTTGTTGACTTTGACATCACTTGCCAATGTTAATTCCAAGGAGGTCTTGGCTTTCCTCTTTTCATCTCTGCATATTCTAACTGCATTCTTGTAATCTTTCAAAGTTGTCAGTATGTTATTCTAGGTGCTATTCACAGATATTAGTGTTGAGTGTGTAAATGGCATCTCTTCCACGGTCAGCTTGTGCCTCAGCTTGTTCAGGGAAGATGAGCTCAACCCAAGAAGTGAGATCAGTGAGTAATCCATCTAAGTCTTGTGCAATTTGTTTGCTTAAAATATTATGCTTATATTAAGCTCAGTAACTAGAATTGTATACTTAACAGTATGTGGCTTTCTAGCTGTTTTTGTGTGATAGTTTCCTTAACACACTAACTGAGATCTGAACCTGACCAATGCACAAAACAGTAGTCCTGACTGGATCTGTAGATTACTGAAGCAATTCATGGTGACCTTGATTCCTCAGTTCCTCAGATTTATTTTTTTTTGGTATTTTTTAGAGTAATACTTTGAGTTAGTTTGCAAGAGCGAGCTTCATGGACAACCAGCTGAGAGTAACTCACTCCAGAGGGAATGCAGTTACTTAGTAATGCGTCCTGCTTGTTTGAAGAGGATACATTTACTCTCTTAAAATATCATCATTGCATTTTAGAAATTTTAACTGCCTGCTTTTTGAAAGATGCCTCAGATGATAGACACCTGTATGCAACAGCCTGGAAACATACAGGAGAGATGGGGAAGAACTCTTTATCAGGGAGTGGAGGCAAAGGACAAGAGGTAGTTGTTTTAAACTGAAAGAGGGGAGATTTAGGTAAGATATTGGGAAAAAATTCTTTGCTCTGAGAGTTGTGAGACACTGGAACAGGCTGCCCATAGAAGCTGTGGGTGCCCTGTCCCTGGAGGTGTTCAATGTCAGGTTGGACAGGGCTTTGAGCAACCTGGTCTAGTGGGAGGTGTTCCTCCCCATGGCAGCCGGTTGGAAGTGGATGATCTTTAAGGTGCCCTGCAACCTGAATCATTCTGTGATGATTCTGTTATTCTAGGAAAACTTAAAGCACTGAAATAATTCTATCAAACTGGAATAGAAATGGATCTATACTGGCATGACAGTGGTTGTTTCCTTAAACAAACTTAACATTGGGCAAGCACAGTAGGATGTATGGTTCTTTCCTATTCTGTGTTTACTTGCTTGTGATAGTGTAAGAATTACAAGTGTTCCTTGTGTTTTCTAATTCAGGGAGAGTTTGTAGCCCAAATGTTCTTTTGGCAGAACCAAGTCTATGGAGTGGTGAATCAGGGATTTATTGGTAGTACCAGTATGGAATATATACTGAATATAGTAAAAAAAATGCATTTTGCTGCAAATATTTGTATTACTGGAGAAGTTAACTTCACAGAATGAAATTATTGAAAGCACACAAGTCCAGCTGAGGTGCTCACCTCTAACCTCTTCTATTCTTTGAAGTTTCTATAGGTTTTTTAAATTTTTTTATTTTTCGGTGAGGAGGGCAAGTATGCAAAGTAACCTATGAATTGGAAAGTCTGCTGTACCTCTTTATAGGAAAGTTGTAATGGTGAAATAAATATAAACTTCATACAGCTTGGAGGTATGATTTAACAGACTTCCTTATACTTTCTTTGTTAAAATCAGATGTATCTTGAATCCTTAACAACATGCTGAGCGCAGCATTGACTTTTGTGCCAACAATAGTCATAGGCAGCTCTTTTTTTTTAAAGAATTACTGTTCCCTCTCCCACACCTGTCAGGTAGTTTTGCTAATGAGAAAAGTGGAGCAAAGAATGGATTGCTTTGTTTTCTCCTTGTGGTTTTGTGAACTTCTGCTGCCACGAGGCCATAGTCAGAGTTGGATCGCTTAAACTGTGGTTCAGCTTGGTTTCAATTAACTCTTCAAAACAGAATACATTATAATTTTTCTTAAGCCTTCCTTTCTGTATCTGCATGTCTCTGCTTATCAGTCTTTCAGTTAGTCATCATTGGTATTAATTTAATTTTGAAGATCTGAGAGCTCAAAGGTACTAGTTAATAGGGTTTTTATGAAAAGGAGTGGGATGGATGTACAAGTAAATCTATACTGAAGAAAAAAACTTTAGTATTGATGGAAGTATAACATATTTGGTAGAAGAGAATCCATCACAAAAATGTATATCTGTTTATATATTTCTGAGAGAGGAAGATTTGATCAAAGCTTGGAAGTTATTAGAGACAGGCATCCTGATAGTCTGTGTTTTGTTTTCTGCGTGTTGAACTGTTTTGAATCTGTAGGAGTGCTCTGCCTCAGAATATTTTGTTAAATCCATTAATATGTCAGTTTGCTTGCCTTGGTGGCTTCAGTCTCCTCTGTTCACTAGTCAAGCTGTCTCATTTCCTTGATAAGCTTTTCCTGTGTACTGTTGCTGTGTTCATTGTAATACAATGCTGCAGGTAATGCTTCAAATCTGTTTTTTAGACTCGTACTTGCCTTGTGACCTCCCTCCTACAAAGGTATCCTCCTGTTCAGTGACCCAGTGAACAACAAAGAGAAATGAGAGGTGACTTCTGTCTTCATGCTGTACTCTGCTGGAATGGAGAAAGCCCAGCTGCTTTTAGACAGCAAGACTGAGGAGAGAACCAGATTACACACTGAGAATAATTAGAACAACACAGACTTAATATCATTATTGCCAGACATTATTTTAGTCATTGCATTGCAACTCCTGTGTTCCTTGTTTCCATAAATAACACCAGGTTCAGGGCAACCAGAGAAAACAAATTCAGTTTGCCCATGTTGTTCTCCACCTTTTCTCTTGCTTCCTCAATATAATCCTTTTTTTTTGACCTAGATAATTTCTTATCTGCCTTCTTGAACATAATCAAAACCAGAAGTATTGAGAATTTCCTCCCTTCTTTTTTTGATGGCTTTGAGGACTGTTTCATTGATCCTTTTGTCTTACAATTTTCATTTGAATTTTAAGAGTCTTGTAGCATTCCTGCTTTCTGAATAAGGAAAAATAAGAAACAATGGAAGAAGCATGGGGGAAAGGAAAAAGAGACTATATGCTTATAAAATCAGAGATGATGTTAGTGGCCCCAGTAACTGAAGGTCAGCTCTCTATAAATGTAAAATTCCAGCTTTAGTGAGACGTAAAGAGTGGGCAAAATATGGAAGACTAATCTGTGGCATTCACTGATAAGCCATAGGTCTATTTGCACCGAGTAATGCAGGTACCTTCTGGAAAACAGAATAGTGGACTTCAAGATGTGTGATGAAGAAGTCCAGAATGGAAAATTGGAACATAGTTTTCTAGGAAAAAAAAAGAGAAAACACGCTGGTAAAATGTTTCCTTGTCATATTGTTGCCTTGATGAAGTTTTTCCATGGGAAACTAAAAGTATAAAAGCAGTTTCACAATGGAGATGGTCACTACATGTATTGGCACTGCTGAGTCAGATTTATTTTTTCATTTAGTCCTAAACCAGACCATACCTGTGTAATGTGATATTCCACGGTGGATGAGGAGCATGAGATACTTCCAGTTACTTGCATTTGAAAGCTGGTAACTCTGGAAACCGTCTGTTTCATGATGCTCTGCCTTTCAGCCCAGTTATGCACAAGCCAGACCTGGTGTACGCATTTACTACAGGTGAAGTGGTTACACTAGGGAGCTGATCTCCATCAGGAGTGTACTTGTAATATTGGTGCTCCAGCCATTATCACCTGCCTTTTTAAGCCTTATCTCATAGATGTCTCATGGAGAGCAAAACCTGACTTTGAGATGAGCCCACCCAAGGCGTGCGTGTCCCCAGCCCTGAACAAGTGCTCAACTCATGGGGTCAGACTGGAACCAGTCAGAAGTACGTATTTGGCATGTGTCACTATCCCAAATGTAGGGCTGTAGCTCCTGCTTGCCAGCACAGGGACAGCTTCTGGTGCCAAAGCTGTAGGCTACTGCCTCCTGTAGCAACAAATGCAATGATCACTAGGGGTGAGTTAGATTTGAACAGGCAACCCTTAATAGTATCTCTGTCTGACTTGGAGTGCTAAACCTAATGATCATGTCACATCTGGTTTTGTAATGTGTGGATGGAAGGTGTTTTTCTCTGAGGTGTGTTGGATTTATTTGTTTATTTTCAAAGTGTCAATTATTTGATTTTTCATTTCTGGTTTTTTTTTTTTTTTTACTGTAAATTCCTGATTCCTGAATTGCAGTGTATGTTTCCTTTTGTTCCACAATAATTTTCCTGTTGTTTTTTAGTGGGATTTTTTGCAATTTTAATAGACTGCTTCCTTCTTAATTAGATATATGGCTGTAACATAGAAGGAAAAAAATCCTGACAATTGTGTTCCCTCCCTAAATACATGTTTCAAATCTTTTTAACAAATATACAGTGCTGTTAAACCACAGCAGAGAACTTTAACACCAGCATAGCTCACATGGGTGAATTTACGTTGGTAATTGTTTGTGCTCTCTAGTACTCTGGTTAGTGGGTAGAATAATCCCCCAAGACCATCTGCTTCTAATCTTTGAGTGGAAATAGAGCTGGGTTTACATATAATTTGCAGATGGATAATCCCTGGTGGTTGCTGTATTCTGTTAGGGTATCAGCACCAGAAAAAGTCATAAAACCAGCTGAGCTAGCAAGGTTAAGGAAGCAGCTACTCTGCATTTGTGCAGTAATCCTGTGGAAGTGAGACTGCTAGGGAATCAAAAAAACCTTTAGGGGGAGGGAATCAAATAGAATAATATATTTTTTTTTTAAGAATATTTCTACTTCAGCAGCCACACTATTGTGCAGTATTTCCATAACTTTTTGCAAGCTAAGCAGGAACTGGTAAACTTAGTGTAAAATTCTGTGTAAGGTATATTTTTCAGACAAGACCTGATCCCCAGACTGTTGCAGAGGGTTGAGTGCTATGGTGTTGCTCTGACAAATAAACTTTATTAAACTGATGGGGGACAGGGAAACAGAAAGTATTACGCAGCAGGGAGGGGGCTTGCAGATGAGATTATCTTTTTTCCTTTTTTCTTCTTATGTGAAGGAGAATTGATGAATGTAAGAAATCCTGGGAAATTAATGTGGACAGGAGGTGTCAAGGTGCTATGATTACTCTTCTGCACATGAGAGAGGCTGGTAACAGGTAAAAAAGGAATGTGGGGAAGTGAAGAGGGTATTGTGCTTGGGAGTAAGGCTGGAGGCAGCGCAAGCAGAGACTGTGAAAACATGTTCTAAGCTGAAGTAGAACATTGAATGAATTATTCAGGACAGGAGGCAACAGACACAAGATGGAACACATGAAGCTTCATCTGAACATGAGGGAAAACTTCTTTCCTTTGAGGGTGGCAGAGACCTGGAACAAGCCGTCAGAGATGTGGTGGAGTCTCCATCTCTGGAGATATGAAAATCCAGCCTGGACACGTTCCTGTGAACCTGCTCTACATGACATTGCTTTGGCAGGGGCTTGGACTGGATGATCTCCAGAGGTCCCTTCCAGTCCCTGCCAGTCTGGGATTCTGTGATTTACAGGGAACCTCTGTTATGAGGGGAATGGTACTAAAACATTTGTCCTGCTGTGAAAGTACTGGACACACATTTTCAAAGTATTCTTAAGTGCACCTGGTTTTTACTTTAGATAGTAAAGCAAACATGACAAAAAGATGTGCTACTGTTGAACATTCAGTTTTAGTATATGAAGATTTCTGTTGGTATTGTTAATTAGTTACTTTAGAAAAGGACCTTTCACAACATCTTATTTCAGTGTTTGGTTTTTTTTTATGAAACGTGATTTTTTTAAGCCTCCTTAGAAATGCTGGAAGATATTAAACTTTTTGAAGGTTAAACTGTGGACTCAATCAATCTTAAAGGTCCCTTCCAACCCAGATGATTCTGTTCTATGATTCTCTTGCTTTGTTTCGTTTCATATTGAGAACAAATTAATGATTTGAAACTATTTGCTTTCTTTTTCTTGAAATTGCTGAAACGAGTTTTTTATTGTACGTCGGGTTCTCACAATGTGATACCGCTTTTTATAAAATTAATGGGTGATTGAATTTTGATCTTGAGCAACTTCATTCTTTCACCTTGAATTTTTCAATATAGTTTCTATATGGTACCTACCAATGATTTTTTTAAAGTTTCCTTGTAATCTTGAATACTTGTCTGTCCTAAATATGTTAGTTTTCTTCTTGGAAGTGGTCATATTTAGTGCATGAGTGAACTTTTTTTTATATACCTGTTTAAATTTAAAAAAAAAAAAAAACAAACAAAACCAACAAACACAACTTTGGGGAATTTTCTTTTCATGGTATTCTGAATACCTTGATAGAAAAAAATTCCCCCAAACACAGTTCTTGTTGTATTGGGACTTCATTTGTATAGTTTTCAAGCACCAACCAGTGTATCTTTATATAAAGAACACATATATAGCTGCATTGCACTTTTCAATCCTCCTGAAACAAATGACTTATGCCTTGGGGCAACATCTCTAGTTACATGTATTTTAAACCTTCCAGGAAGGATGTGCATGCTTATGTAAGCAATACTAACTTTCTCTGACACTTTTGTTGTACAACAGTGAAATCATAGTTCTTGTAGCTTTCTTGAGCTGAGAAACATAGCACAGCCTGTGTTAATGTGATGTAATTCTCTTAAGTTCTTTGTAAGGTCATACATGCTCATGCTAGATTTATATATGCTTTTCTGTTTTCACAAATATGATTCGTGATTGAGCAGATGAGAAATGTCTTCCTAAACAAGCCCTTTGGCTTTATCAGTGCAACCTGATGGAAAGCCCTTCTGCATTGTTAAGGTGGGGAAAAATCCCAGAGCACAGGCTGTGGAGCTCTGAGCCGTAGTCACTTGCATCAGCAGCAAACTTACTCTCCCGAAACATGGGAAGTGAGAGGGGGTGAATATTCCTTATGGGCTGAATTAACTAAACATTCCTGGTACAAAAAAAATCTTCTCTGATCTCTGTCCTGTCAGTCGTTGTTGAATCTTTAAGGATTTTAAACTTAAGAAATACCAATACCACAAATTGGAATAGCAGATCTTGATTGTGCTCATTCCTTTTCATCTATATTCCTTTTCATTCCTTTTCCCATGTTATGCTGCTGGGGAGAAAATACGGGGGTGCATATGGAAACTGTAATATAAAAAAAAAAAGTATATGTACATATTTCTGTTCTGGGGAGCATAGTGAATGGCTGGGAAATCCAGAGCACGATAACAGTGATAAAGTTCTGCTATAATAAATTAAGGGAAACTAAGGAGGGGAATTTAGTTGGGGACATCGTACAGTACTTACAGTATTGTATTTGAAAGCTATCTAGCCTTTTTTAGGGTTTTAAGCGTATCTGATTATTGTAGGCTCTAAAAATAATAGTAAAAATGGTATAAGCTCCCAGGGGTTCTCACTCCAAGGAAATGAGACTGTTTGGAAGATAGGTAGAGGGCTTCCATAACTCCTAGCTCTCATTCTTTTTCCTTTTCATAACGAGGACCCAATATCTGTTGGAATTCAATGAGTTTTGAACGCTCTTCTGTTTGCAGTAACTTGAACTGAGTTTTTGCTGATTAAATGTGTTGTTCAGATACGGTAGATGCCCTCTGGGTGCCAGAGCACTAGCGAGAGTAGTAGAGGTAGGAGCAGCTGGAGATACTATGCTTTAGCTGAAGGTTTTGCAGATGTGGGAAGAGAGCTTGGATGTAAGTGAGCAAGCAGGCGCCCTCCCCTCTGGCAAACTGTCAGCATCCATTTGGCAACCTGCCGCTCAGGTCAAGCTTGCCCTGGAGAAGCCCAGCTGAGGCAGGTGCTTGGGCACTTCCAGCAGTTTGGGCTCTGGGCTTTGCTGTCCTGTGTAGGAAGGGTTTGCTGGAAGCTGATAAATTGCTGTGACAAAGAGGTTCTTGTTCCCAGTGACAATGTGATGCAGTAGCTACACTGTAAAGGACTGATTTAAGTGTGTATTCGGCACAGCTGCTACTGCATCACAGGAGGGTTTCTAAAGTACTTACAGGAGAAGATGTGTTAATGTCTTTTTGTCTGTCGTCTTAGTGCAGTTAGGAATAAATCTTAGAAATAAGTGCCAGGTATTCAAGCTGTTCACTCCAGTTCAGTTCAGTTCAAATCTGCTCTACCTTGGTTATGACTGAACTAGTGTAATCTTCCAGAGCGGTATAAAATGCTAGTATAACATGGTTGTTATGATACAGCAGACCTGGAGAGGGAAACTGCCAATCAGTACCAAAATCATTACTGTATGGGATGTGATTTATACCACCTAAATGCATCTAGCTCAAAGTTTAGCATCTGACCTAAGCTGTAGTGCCATTCCTTCCTTTTCCCTACGTTGACTCTACAGGAATAGGAGATTACTTCTGTCAAATGATTTAGGCTACCTAGATTTTTTTTTTTTTATACACCTAATTTTAGGGTATGGTGAACCATATTTTTGGCAATAGATATTTCTAGAAATTGATTTCTTAAAGTACCTTGGAAAGTTTAGTTGTGTGGCCTAATGAAGTTAAATGAGTTAGATTCTAAATTGATTTTTTTTTTTTTATATTCAGGCTAACCACTGTCTTGCAACTGGTAATCATCTAGTTTCTTAAAGATGAGAGTGTAAGTGTGGAGTCCATTGATTTTTTAGCATTGCCCCCTTTTCCCCCCTTACCCCTTCATTGCCTCCTAAAATACATCATGAAAATAATTTTTAAATTAAGTTTTCCCTGGGTGATTTCAAAAGCCATAAAAATCAGAAAAGTTCAAAGGAAATAAAAGAATTCCACTCTCTAAGTCCATTTATTGTAATTGTGTCCTAGACAACTGAAGAAAAAAAGAGATTTTTGATAAAAATAATTTCTCAAATATTGAGTCTATTTCTAGATGGGTAGAGCAGAAATAGTACGTGCTCTTCTCTGATGTTTTTAGTACTGCTTTTGCCAGCAGAAACTTCTGACCAATAATTTCCTCTTAGTAAATGCTGCTTCTGTAGTGTACTTAAATATTACTCTGAAAGGGTAATCTTATGGTTAAAAACAAAACAAAAGAGGGGGGGAAAAGCCATAAAACCTAGTGCCTGTGAGCTATGGATATTTTGCTTCTGGAAGTTGGTTATGTTTTGTTTAAGTTCTCATTAGATGGTATAAGCTACAGAACATTTTTCATATTTTTTACAAATATCTTGCAGTGTCTTTTGGCATATGACCAGACAAAAAAAAATAAAACTTCTATTTGAAACAAAATCTCTCTTAGACAACACTTGTTTGCATAAATTCTGCTTTGGATTTTGAAAGTTGAGAGATGTGTCTGTAATCATTTTGCTTGCTTAAGCATGTGTGGTGTAAAAATAGTGATTATAATGTGAATTATCACTTTGATACAAAAGGATGAGCAGCTCAGGGTGTCCATTGCTGCCATCTGTGGAGACGACTGCCTGGATTCTCAGCTGTGTTTGCTCAGGGATAGACATTGGTTAAGATTTTTCCAAGAGATTTAATATTGAGGACCTTTGGCAATGTTCAGGAAAGCCTGAACTCCGTCTCTATGATTTTGATTTTCCAAATGGCCAGGAGCCATCAACTTGGTATGTTTAGGTGGTGCAAAGGAATGGAAAGCTCATTGAGTCCACTAATGTGATAAGAGTGGCATTGGGTTTGGTGTTATCACTATTCAGAAGAGAGGCTTGACTGAGGGAGATGCCTGGTAATATTATGTTATGTTTCTGTATAATCCACTCCGTGACAGCTGCTGTCAGGTTTGCCTTTGGACGTTAATCACACTCCACTTGTATGTAGCCAGCGTTGGACATCATTAGCCTTCCCTGTGTCGCTGCCTGTGATTCAATATGAAATCCTAGGAACAGTTTGTCCCCCTCTAGATCAGCAGTCGGACTATATCAGACTGCCTTCAATCACAGCTCAGTGTGGAGCTGGGGAAGACCTCTATTCTATACCCAGTTTCAAACACTTTTCCAACTCTTTACCTTGACCTGGATTTGTATGTTATACACAAACATGCCTCATGTGCACTATATCTGAACTGAATGGCAAATGAAACCCTTACTCTTGAAGGATTATCTTTCTATATATTAATTTACTGCTGATAAATAGTAAACTGGGAATTTGATATATTGATAGTTTGTTTGTTTTTTTTTTTTTTTTTAAATGGGAAACGAGTTTATTTATAAAAGTGATCATGTTCCTTTTAACTTGCTCTAATAATAAATTCTAATCAGATCCACTAACTACACCTGACACCTTTTCTACCAAGTTCAATGAATCTACATCACAACTTCCGATTTGCACAAAGATCTTTCCCCAAGTTTTAAGCTAGTTACTTTGTGTCTCACTATGAGAGGCTGTCTGAAGAGCTGGGTCTACTTATACACCAGCTCCTCCCTTTTCCCAAAAATTATTAGTGAGAAGGAAAGATAATTACAAGGTTGAAGATGAACGGTCTAATTTGCTGTCTTGAATTTTCTCGTTTTTTGTGCATTATTCATATTTTTTGGCTGGGGGTGCAGGAAGCACAAGCTGAGTGCTGATGCCAGTGCTGCCTGCTGTTTCATAGAATCACAGAATGGATCGGGTTGGAAGGGACCTTCAAGATCATCCAGTTTCACCTCCCTGTCATGGGCAGGGACACCTCCCACTAGACCAGGTTGCTCAAAGCCCTGTCCAACCTGGCCTTGAACCCCTCCAGGGATGGGGCATCCACAGCTTCTCTGGGCAACCTGTTCCAGTGCCTCACCACCCTTGCAGGAAAGAATTTCTTTCAGTTTAAAACCATTTCCCCTCATCCTATGGCTCTCCTCCTTGATCAAGAGTTCCTCCCCATCTCTCCTGTAGCCCCCTTCAGGTACTGGAAGTGCCTCTAAGGTCTCTGGAGCCTTCTCTTCTACAGGCTGAACAACCCAAACTCTTTCATCCTGTCCTCACAGCAGAGGTGCTGCAGCCCTTGGAGCATCTTTATGGTCCTCCTCTGGACCTGTTCTAACACATGTATGTCCTTTTGATGTTGGTGTCCACGGAGCTGGTTGCAGGACTCCACATGAGGTCTTCCCAGGGCAGAGCAGGAGGTCAAAATTTGCCCCCTTGTCCTGCTGGCCATGCTGCCGAGGATGCAGTCCAGGATGCAGGTGGCTTTCTGGCCTGACACCACACTTTGCCAGCTCATGTTGAGTCCTTCTCTTTAGGGATGCTCTCTGATTCTTTTCAGGAGAGTATCTCCATGAGCACCTGTTCTCCAGCTTGTGATTTAGGGGAGACCCAAGTCTGAGGCTCTGTTACCTTTGAATTGTCACCGTACTACATCCTTTTTAAAGCTTCTGCAAAGTGGGAAGGTTTTCTGCCTCAAAATAAATGAGGGCAGCACTATCGCCTGTAAAGCCCAGGGAACCTGGAGAGTTTAGTGTCCTCTGCCAATGAAGTAACCCTTTTTTCTATCACCTCTTGCCTGCTTATGCTAATACATTCCTGCTTGGCAAAATTATTCTTTCCCCCCCATCCCCCTCCCCTGTCTCCCACCCTGCCAGCTCTTCTGGAAAGAAAATCCCTTCTTAGCATTTGAAACTCGTGTTTTTCTCTTGTTGCCCCTTCTGAGCTGGCAGCCCTTCAGACTTTTGTCTTAATTTCTCTGGTCAAAGATTCACTCTTTGACTGCTGGGACTGGGGTTAAAAAGGGCAGGCCCAAATGAGAGACTGTTTCATACCCACAGTGGCCACAGCAAAGGGTCTTTACAGCCTGTAAGTTGTTAATAAAGACTGCGACTGAGTACAAGGCCACAGTAATGAAAATCCAAAGCCAGCAATTTGGGGACCTGATAAAGTTGTCTCTGTTCGTACCTCAGTGATTGGAGTTGATAGAACTTTTACTTCTGACTCCACCAAGTGTTTTTGTAAATCAAAAATGGAATTACTTCAAGTCATATTCCAACCTTTGTTTTGCTCTTTATGTTGTTTTCTTTCAAGAGGAATTCTTTTCAAAACAAAACAGACTTCTGTAATGTGCATAAAACCACTCAACATTGTTTTGGGATGTATTCTCTTCTGTTTACTGAATAGAGGTCAGAGTTTAAATACATCTGTGAGGCAAAATTCCTTCTGGAAGAATACTTCAAGTACAAAATAGCATAATGATGCTCTAGGGCATTCAATAGAAAGGTTAATGGAACAACTGTCTTGGTGGTTAATGCTCTTTCATACAACTTAGGGTTTTATTGTATGACCAGGAAAATGTATGACAAAAAATAAGACAAGGATCTACATTGCTTAATTTGTAATGACTTGTACGTATTTAATTTTTAGCTACCTTTGTTAGTTCCACTGGTAGCTGCGAAAGCTTCCTAACCGTCTGGAAAACTACATCCTAGAGAAGATATTAAAAAGATAAGACAGAAATATGATATGAATTCTGGTTTGTGCCATCCTAGAACTGTTTTTGCTTAAGAAAGAAATTAATTACTGTTTAGACTGTCTCCATTTAGGATGTCTTTTTCCAGTCTTTAACGCTTTGAGATCTATGGAAAGAGAGGTTGATGAGAAGGTGGTGGTCAATAGCCCTTGGTCAGCGCTGAGAGGCTACATTGGAGCTGGAGTTGCAATTTGAAAGTGCAACTGTGTTTGCAGGACTGTCGCTCTGCCAAGTGTTAGAGGATTCCATCACTGGCTGCAATGAGCAGGCAAGATACAAAATGCTGATTTAAGCAAGTGACGGACATGTATCTGCTCTCCGTTTTGAAAATTGAGTCTAGACCAGTGTGAGTATCCTTATCTGTCAGCCCCTGAGCTGTGACCATGTTGCTCCTGCCGTCCTATGTGAATCACTAGACGAATGTTACAAGTTTGCGTTAGTGCCATTTGTGCTAGTGCTGTAAAAGCTCTGCCAGTTGCT
Organism: Nycticryphes semicollaris; assembly: GCA_013400055.1. NCBI lineage: Eukaryota > Metazoa > Chordata > Aves > Charadriiformes > Rostratulidae > Nycticryphes > Nycticryphes semicollaris. Next base: position 185,967 of record VXBJ01005762.1, on the reverse strand, counting down.
GGATGCTTATTTTTCCCTGTGTTTTAATTCTGTCTCCTTGTAGCAGCAGTTTGCAGCTTTCCTGTGCTAGGAAATGGACATTTCAGAGTTGTCATGTTCACTGACTTGTTCACACTCACCAGCCACTGACTATGTTCTTTCAATTTTGTTTTGTGNTGGGTTTTTTTTTTTTTTTTTTAAGAAAGCCACCTGTTTGTTTTGAATCAGTTTGCTTAATTAAAAGGATTTTGTGCAGCCAAGCTTTGAATGATCCTTCCCATCCCTGCCCTGCCTTTTTGTTATGAGGAGCACTGCTGTTAGTAGTCCATTAAATATTAATGACTCTCGTTGCAATTTCTCTCTAATGTGCTTTATTTTGGTACCAGTCCAAGCTGTGGAAATGAAAACCCCCTCGGGACCTTACGTAGAATGTAATTTGCTCAGCAGTTTTGGATGTAAACATGATAATAAATTAGAGGGTGTAATGAATATTCATTGAAGCACACAAGGTTTCTTTCTTCCTCCATGTCTGCCTTTCGTTTTCCCTCCAAATGGTACCTGACAAGAGGTGTGCATGGATCTTGGCAGCCCCATGGCTTGATATGTTCACTATGTTAGTTATGGTTTTGCCTTGGAAAAATATTTACTAAAAAGGGGCCAAAAGTGTCTTGTCCTTGCAAAATTTGTAGGAGAAAAAAAAATTAAAAATCTCTTGGTCTTCCAGTCTGTTTTATGTGGGTTAATAGGTTAAGTAGTCCTTGTATGTAAGTGGAGATTCTTTGCTGCCTTCGTTATAGTCATGCTGGGATTCAGGTCAGCTCCTTCACTGGAATGAGAAGTGGTTTGACAATCTGTGTGGGCTTTTCTGTGGAGTCCTACTGCTCAGCAAGGTTAGGCCAGATCAGTTTATAAAATTTAGTTAATAGCAAAAAAATTTAAAANGAATTTTGCATGTTTCAGTGTAGTTTAATCCTTTGTAAGAGAACTTGTTGCCCTTTCAGTAGTAATTCTCATTTTATTCCTTTGCTAAGGGATTCTAATTCTAGTAATTATCTTTTGGACTATTTGGAAACTTGTTATTTTATGTGGAAAGGATAAGAAAGGCTTTGTAACATTTAAGTTACTTAATCTGTGGAATTGTGATGAGAGACTGTTGAATTATAACTACTTCTAAATTAAAATTTAAAGTTGAGTGAACTGGACATCTAATTATCTCTCAGTATAAAACTATTTATAGAATAACAGTTATTTATAGAATATACACTTAGTATGAAGCGTGATACCAGATATATTACATGGGCGGAAAGCTTCAGTTTAGGAAAATTCATCCTGTAATTTGTCTGAAGCTTTTTCTCTCTCCTCAACAGCACTGAGAAACCATGATGAACCAGCTACCTCTGTCTTTAGTGGTCAGTGCCTAATGCTTCTGCGTTCATGAAGAAATTGTGTGAACTTTATCTATTAACCTTTCTGGTTAAATAGATCTCCATTAAAACTTTTTGCTTATTTACTTATTTAGTTTCATCTTTGTCCGCAGCTTTCAGAGGAATACAAAGTTTGCATTTTATAGTCTGTTGGGTAGCTTATTGGCTTGGGATTTCTGAGAGAATCCAAGCAACCTGTGCTTTGATTGAGACAAAGCAGCACTTTCAATCTGGATCTGTCACAACCTGACTGTGGAATTTAACATCTAAGTGTATATTTTTCCCTTCTGCTGCAGCATTTTGGAGCACAAATAAAGATGAATATTTTTCCATCCAGTATAAGTTAGTTCTTAACTCTTTTTGTTCACTTGATTATTTATCGTTTGATGCTTTTTGTTGCTGTTTGTATTTTTCCTCAAGAAGTTCAAACTTTATCAGGAGTTGATATTTCTGATTTAAAACATTTCTAGCGTGCAGAATCACAGTGTTGTGGTGGGAATGCTTAGGAAATCCAATATATCAGATTCAACCTTGGCAACACCACTTCCTTTACTTAATTGAAGTTGATTGACCATACACATTGCCAATGGCTACATCTTAGTCATTATCATTATATATTCATCTAGTTAGTCCATAATACTCTATCCTAACTCAGCTGTGAGTATACAGTCCAGGAAAGGTGATGCCACTCTGTTAGCACTGATAGCTGCTAGTCCTTGATGATCTTATTTGAAAGTGAAAACAATCTTGCTTAGGTGCTCTTTTGAAGAGGGAAGAGTGAATGGAAGCTAATGTCACGTTATCTTTCTTTCCCTTCTTTCTTGTTTGTTACTGGTATCTTATCTTTCTCTTCCCAAAATAAGAATATGGTCTCATTGGCTTATTTTACCAAGCTGTTTATATGGTGAATCCAAAATAATCCAACTGGCCTGTTTCCATACAAAATGATGTAAAATATGAACAATACCAGCCTATTCTGAAATGGAGTTTCCCCAACAGTATGATTTACGCAGCGTGTCTGGGTAAAACTTCAGCCCCACAGAACTGGCAACTTCAACAACTATTCTTGATGTCAGTTGATACTGTGAGAAGTGATTTCTCAAAATTTAAACTATATCAGTCCACAGCTAAATTATCTTCAAAGCAGCTATGTCATTAAATATAGATCTTTGTAGTCACTATCAATTAGCTAGATCATCTTCCCTCATTTCTGTAGTTGATCTATTACTAGCATCTGCCACTTCACACACCTCTCACCCTAATACCTGTGCTGTGGTATTTGTTTTTTTATTATTGGCTGTTGTGGTGTATCTTTTGTTCAAAATAAATACAATGTTGAAGAAAACTACTTAATTTAATAAAAATAAATTGCTCCTAGTATTCATAGATTAAATAAACATACAATTTTTTTTCTAATATCCTGCCTTGTAGAGAATGAAGACCCTGAAATAAAACTAGAACAGAAAAATAGTGAAAGTTTTGTTGCAATTGTAAGAACATTTCTAGTGTCTCTGGGTTTTTTTATTAACTAAACCATATGATGTAGCTTCTTATTGAAGTATTAAAGTGGGTACTTTGTCTAATTAGTCTGCATCAAACAGCAGGAATTTATTAAGACCCAAGAGGAACATGTTACCTACACAGAAAATTATGTGCAATGGCAATAATAATAACAATAAAACCCAAACTCCATAAACCCCAGAATATGAATTGCAGATTTCTGATTCATTTCATACTCCTTGCATGAAGATATATCATGTCATGAAAAATATGAAACTTTAAAAAAACGAAATCTAAATATATTTGGATGCAGTATTTTCACTTGTACATATGTCAGTTTTAAGATGTAGTTTTTAGGTTAAACTGTTCTCTATGTCAGTGAGAGTCTGTGTCACTTGGAACTGACTGCAAAAAGGTGATAAGGAATATGTGACTCTATTGGTTGGTCTTTCAGCTTTCCAATTTGTGCATTGTCGTTAATTTGTGGTTAATTAGCAGATGACTTTAATGCCTATGTATAGCCTGGGATGTAAAAGGATTATTCTGGAAATATGTTAAGTGTACGATTTTGAGATATTAAGTCCTTTTATTATCACGAATTATATCTGATGTTCAGCTAATGTTCTGGAAGGAATAAAAAAAACATAAAGCAACCTATCCCTTACAGAAATTATTTCAAATTTCCATAGATATTTTGATCTGACATTTATTTGTATTTACGAAGGGATGATAAGATCAATCTAGCAAAATGCATCCAGAGATTTATGTTTGCATACCTCTTAAGTTCTTTATGGATTAATTTGTCTTCATAACAGTTTTGCTTTATTGTAGGTAACTTAATTTGGAAGATGTCAGAATTCAAACTAAAAGAAATGAAATGTTTTACTTGTGCAGACCTTTATCAGCAAGTGCATTGGAAGAATCAGAATTTAGGAAGTACTCTTATTTTTTTTTTTAAATATTTTTTCACTTTTGCTACTTATTACTAAAAACCACATTCTATAATAGTTGACATTAGTTAATGATCTCCATGAGGAAACATAGATTTTGGAACTGGCTTTGAGTTAAATGCTGTGATGAACTTATTTTTTTTTTTTTAAATATTGATAATTCTGGAAATTTGAGAACTCTGGAGTTTGTAATAATTTACTTTTTCAGAGCAGTATTGAAAATAACAGCACACCAGGAACTGTAGATATCTTTATTAAGATGTATTTAAAGATATGTCAGATACACTTGGACTAATTTATTTTTATATAAAATGATGTGGACATTTGCCCACTAGTTATTTTCCTACTGCTTTCTGGGTTAAGACATGAAGGAATGAGCATTAAAAGTTATCAAAAATCATGATGTTATGGGTAGTGTTAATATTATTGTTCATTTATTTGAAAAAAATAACAGACTTCTTTCACAAGAAATATATTTATAGCTTGCTTGTGTTCATAAATGGACAACAAAAGTTTCCAGTTAGAATTTAAAAGGAATTTTCCAATACTCCAGGAATGTAAGTGAAAGCTGACTTGTAAAAACAAATTATGGTTTAAACATAAATACATTGTTGCCTTTTTATTTTCAGTGAATCAAGAACTGAGACCTTTTTATAGCATTTCAGAAAATGAGTGCACCTTTACCTCTTCCATTACTGGCTTCCATTACTCTTCAATTATTGACATAATAGCTGCTCAATATACAAAGCAAGGGCCAACTATGGTGCCAAAAGAAATACCTGGGAAAAAGAATGGAAACTACATATAGCAATATTAAGGAATAATTCTGTATTGCAGAGTGACTGTGTTGAATGACAGTCATTTTGCAATACAGAATGACCTAGTAGTGCATATTTGCTTTGAAAAGTGACAGTGAAAGTACATATTTTTCTTTATCATATATACCGATAAAAAGGTTTTTACAAATCAATGACCCTCTGTCTTCTGCAAGGTTATAACCACTGGAGGAGTTTGATCTCTGTACTCGGCACTGGTGAGGCCTCACCTC
>VXBJ01005762.1:148225-180901 GCA_013400055.1 Nycticryphes semicollaris | reverse complement strand
GATGATCTCAAAGGTCCCTTCCAACCACTAAGATTCTGTGATTCTGTGATTCTGTGAAATTGCAATAATAGGAGATTATTTTCCATAATCTGCATGTGCTACAGCAACGGAGCGCATTTTACCCATTGCTTCTGAGTTTATCAGGTGTCATTCTTCCAGCAGGTGGTGGATAGGAATGTATGTAGGGTGTGTTTGGTGGGATTTTGGTTTGTTTTGGGACATGCTGGGGACAGGCATCTTCTGTAATGTGACTGCTGCTTTATCTGAAACACTTGTAAAGAACAGGCTGCCCAGGGAGGTTTTGGACCCACCTGGATTCAGTCCTGAGTGATTTGCTCTAGGCAATCCTGCTTTAGCAGGGGTAGACTAGATGAACTCTAGAGGTCCCTTCCAACTCCAACAATTCTGTGACAATTAGCCTAACTTTTAAAAAATAAAATATATTTGGTGTATATACCATTAAGTGAACATACCGTATTCTCTCAGAAAAAAAGAATAAGTAAGGAATACAGAAAGGGAAAAGGTGGTTGTGTGTGTGTAATTTAACAAAGTCTGTTGCTTTTGACCTGATTTAATACACAATCTACTTTATCTCCTTCTGCTTTTGGCCTCTGCAGTCATAATTAATCCTTGGGATCTGCATACTGACAAGGCTGCTGAATGCAGTGGATTTCTTGCCCTTCCTGACTATTATGTGTAACCTGTGAGTGTGTTGTGATTCTGTACTTCTGGTGTGTGGGTAGATATGTAGGAAATTTGAGTGTAGACTACTGTCTAGAGATATGCAAAATATAGGCAGACCAGTCAGACTTTCTGTTTACCCTTTGCAAGGCTTGAATGTTATCTCTATGAGAGTTTGAGCAAGATATTTTAAACAACTTGAACAGCACATACAATAGGATTTTTTTTTTGTTGTTTTTTTTTGGCAGCATTTAAATGCCATATTTACAAATCCTTGTGTGGTTGCAGTTATAATACACAAGTGATGCAGACAAAGCCTGGTGTTCTGCCATTAAGAAATGGAAGCCTCCATGCTGGAAAGTAAAGAGTTTGCTTTTGCCAGAGCTGGAATTTTTTGTGCTTTTTACGGACCAGCTTCCAGGTGTCAAGTGCCTCAAGATGGCAAGTGTTCCAAATCTGGATTACTATTCTCTTTCAAAGTTTTTATTTTAATGTGCCTCCTGCCTTGGCAACCTGCTTCATTTCTGCTGTGTCCATTGCCTGTCCCATCCAGCTTCAGTAGGTGAGTGCATACACATCGGTCTTGTAGCGAAAGCTTTGGAGTTTTTGTCAGGCTCTAAGTGTTCCATGTTTGAGCTTTGTCTCTGTGATACAGTAATTGGTTAGATACAGTAATTGGTTAGATACAGGAAGCTTTGTTTGGCAGGTACATGGGAGGGATTAATCAAAAAGTTAATAAAAAAGGGCTTTTGGATCATCAATTGATTTCTAAAAGGCAGGAGTAGTTTCAGCCTCTACTCTGTAGCTCACTGATCATGCAACACGCACTCACAGAGCTACAAGTCCTGATACACTACTTTTTCATTTTGATTTAAGTGGTGGATACAAATTGCTACCTATGCCAGTGTAACTTTATAATGTAATCCTTCTGTGATTTGTTTCTCCATTGATAAAAATATAAACCCCCACTCCTCTAAGTGTGCTTTAGGTTGTTTATGATTTGGTGGGTGTTTGGTTTTTTTTTGTTTTTTTTTTGTTTTTTTTTTTTTTTTGAAGTACTATTAACTCACTTTAAGGAACTTTCCAGTCAATCATATTAACAGCTGGAGTAAGCTTCCATTGCTGCATTGGGCAAATAACTGCTTTGACTTAGCAGGACTCACCGTAGTTTGCATCAGTTGAGAATATTGCCGAGGCTGAAAGCAGCAGTCCTATGCTTTTTCCTCCACATAAGTGGAGCACAAGCTTGTGTCCATTCTTCTGAGATCTATTCTGCTTACACTTTGCAAGGCAAGTCTTCCTGAATGCTGATAGGAGCAACACCAGTTTGCTAAATTAAGAACACAGAATGTAGTTTATTTACTGCTCATCAAAATTGGTGTTTCCCTCCGATTAAATCTTCTGCCAATTAAATAGCTAACAGCATAATGCAGTCCTTGGTAATATGCTGCAGAATAGGAAATAACAGGAATTGCTCTGCTTCAGGTGGAATAAAACCAAAAATGCAGTAGTGCTAATGAAACAGATGCCCCTTTAATGATGAATTTACCTTCTCCCAGTTGATGAAATGGTGTAGTCATTTCCCAGGTCTTTCCTGGTCCTCTTCTGCTTATTCACCAGTTAAGTGCTGCAGAGTATCATGGCAAAGTGTTAAAATATTCTAATCTGCATCTCTTTTCTTACAGCAGGAACTTTTTCTTTTAAGTATAGTAATTTAAGTTAGGAAATTAATAGTTTGAGCATAATGCTGACATTTTGATATTTCAGGATGAGTCACAAATGGCTCAACTTAAGGTGCATATTGAAGAATAAAAAACTTGGAAAAAAACCAACAAACCTAAACAGGGCAAAAGGCTCTGACTGCTTTGCTGTCTTTTACTATATACAAATAAGTCTCAGCATTAGTGTTCTTGGTGAGTACTCTGTGAGTGGTGGTAAAGTGGCCATTTCTGTTAGGGAGAAGCTTACAGCTTCTAGCACAAGAGTTTGATGTTGCAGATAACTTCATTCTCAACAAAAGCTCTGTGACTGGACAATTGATTGGTTCTAGTGCTATCAAGTGTGTTTGTGGTGGTGAAGTTAAATGCTGGGTTGAAGAACTTAGAGGATCAGGTGCATTGAATCACAGACAAATAAGAATCAAAGCAAAGTTCAGAGCAAATAGGTCATATTTAAAAGTGTTTTTTTTTTTTTTCCCAATGATTAGTTTGGCTATTAAAATATTTTGAAGTTTATCAGGTATAAAGAATTATGTTGTATTTGCTTATGAATGTGGATCTTTGGTTCAAAATATTAAAAAACCCTCACACCAAAATAAAGGGCTGCATATATATTTTTTTCTGAAATCTAACTCAATAATAATGATGATAAAAAGTGTTTAGGAGAACTCACCTTAGTCTGTGTTTTCATGTGCAATACTGGTGTGTACCTCCGTTTTCATCCTCAGATCCGATCCTTACCTCATTTTTATACTGACAATGACAAATTCTGAAATGGGGTTTAAAACAAATGAAAAAAAAATGTGATGGAAAAATTTTATACACAGTGACTGCTGTTTTTAAATTGCTAAAGTAACTTTCTATTATCCTGAATAACAGTAGGTTTCACTACCAAAAGCAGTGGTAGAATCCTGTATAGTGGAAATGTAACCAAGATTAATTACAGGGAGGTCATGGGAACTGTAACAAACCACAGTGCTTTTAACACTAAAAACATTCCTTTCAATAGACAGATATGACCCTTGAATATTTTGTAAATGTTTAGGAAGGAAGGTCATAAAAGAAGGCTTGTTGGTCTTGTGGGTTTTTAAAAAATTTTTAGTGTATTTATTTTTTGTACCCATAAATGCAGCAATCCCAGTGCAGTGTCTCCCCATAGGAACCACCAAGACAGCTCAATGCTGGAGCTTTTCAGTGCTGTCCTGGGGTTCTGGTTTCTGTATGCATGAGGTAAAGGAGCAGGAAAGAGAATCAGTGAGTGGGAAATGAATGTATCCTCGTGAGCCCCTCTGCCAGCCAGTAAGGGGAGCTGCGTGTCCCCTTACTGAACAAAATTAGGAGAGAGATGTGGCAGGTAAAGAAGTTTCTTTTGCTTGGTTAACTGTCAGAGGGATTTGTTTCAGAATATGAAAAGTGCGCAGGGTTGGGTAGAGCAGAAGCACACGGTGTGTTGATTGCTACTTGCCAGGTTTTATGCTAGTTTAAAGAGCTAAGCAGTGGTGGCACCCGAGTTCAGACTGACATGCAGCTGAAGGATGGACTCCTCTTTTTTCCTTCTCTTCTAGCTGTTTCTACTGTTGCTTTTGTGTAAATTTTGGGGGTGTATGTTTGTTTGTTTGTTTTTTTTTTTTAATTATTTTTAAGCTATGTGGCTGCACAGATGTTCAGACTACTTCACTAATACAGTAGCAGAGTAATCTATTGAAATTTTTGCAGCAAAATTAATTTGGATGTCTCTTATTTGGTCATGTTTGAACTGCAGCAAAGCAATAACCTACAAAATGTACTGTTCAGTTGCGTAAGTTAATCATGGACCTATTTTAAAGCCAACTTGCATCCTACTCCTGTCTTTATTTTGAGATGCAGTGGCCTTTGGCTGTGTATGTGATAGCTACACAGAGGTGTAGGCACTAGCTTTTGGCCTTCGGGCTGATGGAGAGCTGTGGTTTGAAGGCTGCCTGGCTGCACTCATACCAGTTACTTCAGCTCAGGGAGGGGCTGGTACGTCCCATATAATGAGTGCCTAGTATATTATTAACAGACAGTTGAATAAATTTCTCATTTAAATTTCTTTATTTTTTTAATCTAAACGGCATGTGATGCTGTAAAAGCAGATGGCAGACTTGGTAACAAAGTCCTTTCTATTTTCTGTCCTTTACTGTCAAGTTTATGAGTTCCCAGGTGTCTCTTCCTTTTACTTGTTACTAACTGCTTTTGCAGAGGAGCTCCATGCTCTGATTGGATCTTTACAGTTTAGTTTAGCTGCTTGTTAATCTGACAGAGAGCTCAACATTTGATTTACTAATTCTATCTTTTTTTTTATTCTGAGCTGCTGCCTGTGGTTCTGAGGTAGAAGGCATACTTTAAAGCTTATGATATGCATATTAAAGTTTTTAAGATAATTTTTGTTTTCTATATTCTGGACTATGCACAGTAATGAAACAGAACTTTTCATTTGTGAATTTGTATCATAGATAATGATTTGGATATTGAAATACTGTATCTGGTTTACCAAGTATTAAATATTTAGTCTTTGAAGTTGGACCTTGCTGAAGACTTGCTGGCCTTGAAGAGTCCAGACAAAACCATACTGTTTGCATGTTGACTCCAGCAGCATTGGCTTGGTGGGATGAAGTGGTTGCTTTTGAACAGTTTGAAAAAAAATTATGACATGCTGGAGGAGGGCTGAGTACAAAGCTTAACAGCCAAGAAGCTTTTGGATGAATAAGATTTCCAGGGAAGCAGGTTGACAGATGTTTGGGAGGTTGAGTCCCAAGCAGGTCAACCTGGGAGGAGTTTGAGAGGCTTGATTAGGTACAGGTACTTACAAGCGCAAGCTCAGTAGGATTTTAGCATAAAGATCATGGCTTCTGATTTGCAATTTGTGCCATGTTTCTCATTGTATTTTGGGGAGGAGTGTAGCGGTGGCAGAGTTACTCTAATAATTGAAGTACTGTATGATAGCATTGTATACAGGCTTCCAATTTCACACCTGTTGTACCAGAGTATTATTCCCAGGAGTCAGAAAATTTTCAACTGAAATTTTATATTCGGGTGAATAAAAGAGATCTTTTACAATTATGACTTTTGCCCAGTGTGGAGAGAAATTGTTTTCAGAGAATGAGTCTTCTGGATACGTCAGAATCTCTTTAAATTCGTGATTGAAGTGCTGAGGAGGTATGGAATGGGTTAGATACATGTTTTATTTAGTACAGAGTCAAAACCGAGAAAGGCAATGATTGGCCTGCAAGAATATGAAAAGAAATCATGTAATAGCTAAACTTGCTCTTAGGAGCTTAATTATTATTCTTACTATTTTTAAGATTAATTGAAATTGCTCGTTTCCAAATTTGAACTTGACGAAGTGGTAGCTAAAATATGGCTATTTCAGTCCCTGGAATGGAAATGTTTAAATAAATATTTATGACCTTATTAAGAATGACTGAGTGGGTGAAAAGAGAAATGAAGTTGCACTCAAATAAAATAATGTTACTTATTTCCAAATTCCTGGTAACTGGGAGCAAATGATCTGGAATACTTGCATGTTCATGACATAAAACATAAATGTAATATTTATTATTATCCTCTCAATTGCTAAATCACGCAAAGATACGGAATATTCAGTTATTTGCCATATATAAAATGATAGGTGAAAAATGCTTTAGCATAGATGGTTTCAGCTTGAACTGCGTATACTGGAGATTGCCAGTGGTATGTGGTGTCTCCTGCCCCCCAGACCAAACAACTTCAGCATTTCTACAGAGTGCAAATTCCGTGTTCAAAAACCGTACATAAAGTATAGGGAATTTTATATTGGACATAAATCTGACAGAATAAAACACCACAGACCTACAAATTATATGATATAGTAGGACTATGACTTATGTGTGAAAAGAAAACTCCAAACCAATTGAAACCATGTCATGTTTTCAGTGCAGTTTAGGAACATCTGGAAACAGATAAGATTTCATGAACTAGGAGATGGCATTTGGAGAGAAAAGTGAGTGATACTTGGGACCTGTTTTCACAGTGTTTTATAATTATGATTTAAAAAATCATGCTCCATGGGTCAAAACAAGTAGTTTATAAAAAAAATGAAACTTAAAAAAAAAAAAAAAAGTACTTTTTTAGGAGCTGGAGAAGATAATGTAAAATGACACGAAGAGGTATCTTCAGGTAATAAACAGAAGGATGATATATAGAAATTGTTTCAAATGTATGTATTAAAATACATTACATATCATAATAAACAAGCATGTGTATCTTAGGGATAAGAGTAAATATAAGTAGATATAAATCTAACAGCATGGAACCAGTCATATTGCCAAGAATTCAGGAAGATGACTATATTTTATATTTTTGTTTTGGAAAAGTACTGATTTATATTTATTTATATATACTTATAAATATACTTATTTATATTTAACTGACAATGAATTATTTTCCACTTTCCTAGCAGGTAGTGTATCTGTTGAAGCAAAATGTTTTTAACCTTTGAATTCCAACAAGATATTTGTACTAATTTTCTTGCAGCTGTTAAAAACCTGATCTGGACAAGTCATCTGTAACATTGATATATCGTAAAACTTGGAAAATTAGGGAAATGGTTGGGTTGGAAGGGACATTACAGATCATCGAGTTCCAAGCCCCCTGACTTGGGCAGGGAGACCTCTCATCAGACTAGGTTACTCAAAGCCCTGCTCAACCTGGCCTTGAACACCTCCAGGGATGGGGTAGCCACAGCTTCTCTGGGTAACCCGGGCCAGTGTCTCACCACCTTCACAGGAAAGAATTTCTTCCTAATATCTAGAATAAATCTCCCCTCTTTCAGTTTAAAACCATTACCCCTTGTCCTATGACTCCAATCCCTGATCAAGAGTCCCTTCCCATCTCTCTTGCAGACCCTTTAGGTGCTGGAAAGGGCTCTAAGGTCTCTCCAGAACCTTCTCATCTCCAGCTTGTCCTCACAGCAAATGGGGCTTCAGCCCTCAGAACATCTCTGTGGCCTCCTCTGGCCCCATTCCAACAAAGCTTACAGATTTGCAAGGTGATCAGAGGTATGGCTGAGTCCTGGCTCTTTAGGCACCCTTGGTGGGCAAGACAGACTCACAGCCAGTGCTCCCTTCCTTCCTGCCTTCGGTTTGGAGTTAGACTCTTGATTTCAAGGGCTAGTTGGTTCTTCTAGTGGAAGTAAAAGGTCTGTAAAGGTTGAGCTCTCCTTCCAATGCGTATTGTTTCACTCTGCTGATGCAGCAATGATGGCACTATCTGTGCTGAGATGGTGGTTGTTAATGTGACTTGGTATTAGATGTATTGCATGGTAGAAACACATCCTTGGACTTCTGTGAGCATTTTAAGGTGCTGCTGTTATTATGGTTAAAATAGAATAGTAAAAAACCCAAAACTACTCTGCACATTGACTCCACTATGAAGGCACAATCATCTCAGAAGGTCCTTGCAGATATGTTTCTACCACAGCCCATCAGGGATCAGTTCCTGATCCTGAGCTGTTAATGTTATTAACCTGTAGGAAAAATGATAAAGCAGTTAAGATCTCTACTAACATAGAGGTTGAGGAGTAAATGGAATGGTTTTCAAGAATCAAGCGAAAGTAATGATATTCTTAGGAAAGGGAGATAAAGTTTGTAAGTTAAAAATTAGTAGAATTAATCATTTTCATTATAATGAGTAGCATATAGTGGCTTGCAAAATTCAATATTGAGAGATTAATAGTAGATGATACAGAAACAGTGCAAAAATACTGCCTAAGTGTGTTCCATTGCAAAACAAATGCAGGAGGAAGAAAACAGAACGGCAAAGAAGTGTTTCAAATTAGACTTGGAGAATTGCCTTTCCAGGGAGGAAACTGTGGGTAAAAGCTGCCACCAGACAACAAGAGAGAAAACTGATAAAGCAGCTGTGGGAAGTATGGTGTAAGACTATCTGAGACTATTTACAAAGGAAAAGTTTGTGACAGGATGATAATATTTTTCATGCATGTCATTGAAGCATCTATTGCTCTTGGTTTTTTCTTGTTTTTTTAAACTTTTGGTGTTAGGGTATGTTGTTGCATGCTACAGAGAAAATGAAGATTAATGTTAATTCCGGAGTTAAAAGACTAGAGTTAAAAAATACAAGATTTTAAGTCATTCTACTTTGCTGTTTGTAGCTTATGCCTCATATGAATGAAAGGCCATAAAGGTGTTTCAGTAAGAGATTGAGTTTTTATATACTTGAATACTTTGAGATACTTGAAGGAAGAGTCTTTCTAGATCTTAATTAATAGTATAATGACGAAAGAGAAGCACATATAATCTTTGAGATGTTTCACCACTGTGTATTTTTCAATGTAATTAATTTTTAAAGAGGAGAGTCAGGGGAAAATCCATCTTTTATTGGGTAAACTTCATTAAAGGCATGCACATAGTCCATCAATAATGAGATTCTCCGTCTCCGTGAGCTTCCTTGTCTATTCATTTTTCTTTCCCACCTGCACTCACAATGGTGGCTGTTGGCACCCACATACATTGGACAATGTGTCATTTGTAAGCTGGCCCCCATTCATTTCATTCCTGCTTGAAAGGCCTGACAGAAGGGCCTGTGAAAAGCCTTTCAATGCAAATGCCAGTTTAATGACTTGCTTCATTCAGCTGAGGGAAATCTGAGATAACTTGACTTTTCCTGCAAAGACAAGAAAATGTTTTCATAAAGCCTTGGACGTGTAGTGCGTTTTAACAAGACACTTTCAGTTTGCAAATAGAATCTGATGGTTTTAACTATGAGTTAAATAAAACCCCAGGATTCTTCTGCCACGTCGGGCTCCCACACCTCTCCCTGTGCATGAGGGTTCGAGCTGCCCTACTGTTCAGCCACAGAAGTGCATCAACCTTGAAAGCCCTGATTTGTTTCATTTCCTCAGCATAGCAGCAGTTCTCCTTGAGGATAGACTTTTGTTTGATTGACTTTTTCTGAATGTGTTTAAATACCAAATTATTAGGAAATTACAAGAGCAGTTACTCTTGTTAAAGCCAAAGGACAAACATATTTAGACTATTCCAGCAGCCTGCATTGTTCTTGGGATATGTATTCTTCTTAAAGTAATTGTCTTTCATTTCTAAATTATTTGTATACTGGATTTTCTCACAGAAAGATGAAATCAAAGTCACAATAAAATAATGGAACTCCCTAGGCAGTCTTTGGGTATTTGATACAGAATTTGAAGGCAGTGGTTGTAACATTGACATTGTAAAAGAAACAAATGGCTTTATTTTCTATTTATGTTCACAAACCTACATTAGAATTATTGGAAACTTTTATTATTGTTACTGTGAGGAACTGACCAGGGATAGAACCAACAGGGTTTAAGCAGACTGTGGAAACATTTTCTCAAAATTAATCTTGGCAGAGAAATTATGACATTGAGTGACTTTTCTGTGGGTTTTGAATGTAGGATTTGGAATATAGCAGTGGGATGGCTGTGGGATGTAGCAGTGTGGCAGTCTTCTGTGAAGCAAAGTTAAATTTCTCCTCTTCAGTTTTACCGCCATTCTTAGCATTGCACAAATGATTCCATTATAATATTCAGCTCAGTTGCCACTTCCACTTAATGTGCCACTGGGCACATTGGCCTTCCACAAACAGTATTAAAATATCCTGAATGCTATGTTGTTTCAATACTATTTTTAAAAGAGAAATTTAACTGATGCTTTGGTTTTGATGGATGCTCTCAAATCAGTAATAGAATATGCCTTGCTAGTAAAATTCTTTCTCATCTTTTCAAATAAAAATAGGTTAAGATCTTACTACTTCTGGTGTATAAATCTAGAATTAATGGAACTTTCCATAGGAAGCTAGTGAGTGTCCCAATCTTTACTAGCATAGAAGAGCTAAACCAGTGACTGTGTGGTCATGCAACAGCTGGCCAGACTTTATATTTTCTAGTCCCTGCTGCCCAGCATTACGCACAAAGCACTCATCCTGACAGTAGCATCTCTGGCTGAGTGCTCAGAAATCAGATTGGCAAAATAGAACGTAAGGTTGTATATCCTGGAAAGGAGGAGGAGAAGAGGGAAGAAAAAGAAGCTACTTTTGCATTATTAAGTTCCATGTAACTGTCTTAACAACTTATTCCCTTGTGGTAGTTCTTGAAGCCACAAAAGGCACAATATTTCTAGTTGAATGGCACCTAAAATATTTCCTAGCATCATAATGCACAGTAGTTAGGTAATGATGCTTTTCATCTTCATAGTGCTTAGCAAGTATGTGCTGGTTACAGAATCCTCTTAAGAAGCTAATACTTCGTCTTGCCCCTGTTTTACAGTCAGGAAGGCTGAATTGAGAGGTTAAGCCATCAGCCTAGATCGCTAGAAAGGGTTGGTTTTGGAACCAGTACTTTGTGCTACTGTGACCAGAAAGCTAAACCTGTCTGCTGAGACTGCCTGCCTTTAAAAGGAGGGGGAGACCCCCATCTCTTCCTTCAGCCCCTTGAAGGTCCTCAGTTATGAGCCTTTCTTCTAGAAGATTTGGATACGAACCTCTTGAACAAGCCATTCAGTGCTTTAAAAACCTGTTAAAAATTAGTACACAATGACATATCAGCTCAGTTACCCTCAACCTTGTTAATTCTATTTTGTGCTGTAGTAATTTTATTAAGATAAATCACGGAGCATGTACCACCATAAATGCCCATGGATCATGCTGTGCTTTTTCTGTGGTGTGTTTGGTTGCCCTTGACAAAAAGAGAAGCAAATGAAAAATGAAACAGTTTCACCTCAACTATTAACAAAGGTAAAGGAGAGGTAGGTGTAGGTGATAATGTTCATGTGACTAATAGCAGAAGGCTTTTACAAAATACATTACACATAACAGAAAAAAAGTACTGATATTAAAAGTGACAGTATGTTAAACATTTGAGTCTAAACTTAATCATTCCAATAGGAGCATATCATCTGGTTTTGGGTGGTTTGGGGTTTTTTTTGTGGTTCTTGTTTTTTAAAACATGCACACAGTTTCATTGTTTTTCCACTGGACCAAAGGAGACCTCATGTAACTTTCATTAATAAATATCACCTTGTCATTTACTGCTTCCTTCTTGCTGCCTCTGGGGCAAGGCAGGGCAGTGGTTAGAACGGGGCAGTTTCCTCAGGACTTCATGGCTGTATGCTTCTTTGTATCCGTGGACAGGAAGATGGGATTTTTCCTTGTTTGGAACAAATGAGAAGTGCCTGGGGTGGGTGTTACTGTCCTTGTTTTTTAGTTCTCAGAATAATACCTGCTACTAAGAACAAAACAAACTTAGATATTAATCTAAATAAAATGATGACAAAGGCAAAAGATTCACCAGGCTTTAAACTCCCCGAGAATGGGAGGATGACTCAAAAAGATTTAAAGAGCTTTTCAATCTGTTGCTATCGTCAATTGATTTTAAATGAAAACCATATTTGATTCTAGTTCTGAGACACTTTGCATTTTCAGTTGCTTTTGCTTTACTAAGGGGATGCTATGTTACTGTTCTTCAGAAATATAAACCTGCACTCATTGCAGAACTATTCAAATATTGGACTTCAGTCTGGAACGTAAGTGACCTCATTGCTAGACCTCACCAGTTTATCTGATGTTCTTTTCCTGTGTGACGGCTCATACTATTATTTTTCTGTCCCCTGAGGGAACAGGTATATTTAATTCCTCCGGTTACTGTTTGTAAAGATAGTACACCAACACTAGGACACATAAAGATATTTTATTGTTCCTTCATAGGGGTCCGCAGCAAAATTGTGTGCAGGCCTTGGAAAAGTAATTGAATATCTACTGTATAGGGAATAAAAGTTTTGCATATATCTTATCTGGGAAAAATAAAATAGAAGGCTTATACACACCTAATATTGTCTGGTTAAATGAAAACTCAGAAAAAACCTAATTAATGCCTAAGGAAAATAACATAACTGAAAAGGAAGAAAGCAAGCGGGTGAAGTACCGCCTGTTGAAATGCTTGAGTCCCAGTACAAGATGTAACTGATTTATTTGACCCCATTGACAGTAGTATGTGTTCACAGCTTAAAAACGGACTGCAAGGCCCTGTAACATACCAAAGGGGTTCAAATTTGGTNCACATACACATTTTTATATTAAGCTAGGAAATTAAATGCAAGAGACTCTGATACTGATATAAACCATGAGAAAGTCCTTTTGTTTTGCAGAGGGTATTGTCATACCCAGGGCTGATGGCATACATTTCACTAGCTCAGAGGAGACACACTTGTGCATCCTTAGCTCTGAAAAGCCTAGTGGAATGTCTAACGGGAAAACCCCACAAACTTATTTTTGGAATACAGGCTAAAATATGCTACTATAAGAGACCTTGTTTTTAGTACATATATAACCATTGCACTTTTGGTTTTATTTCTGAAAGTCTTTCTTTCTACAGAGTTGTTTCAACAAGATATGTTGATCTTGTAAGTCACCAGTTAAAGGCTTGGAACAGTAATTGCAGTCTGAAAATCATGTAAATTGAACAAGACAGGAAAGAAAGAACAATCTGTTGAGCAATGAAACTGAGTGGAGGGGAACAGGAATGTTAAATATCTCAATACATACAAAAGGGAAGAGGGAATTTATTTTGATCTAATGAAGAAACGAAAGTAAAGCATCAAGAAATATATAGTCTTGCCATTTGTTGTATGC
Source organism: Nycticryphes semicollaris (assembly GCA_013400055.1). NCBI lineage: Eukaryota > Metazoa > Chordata > Aves > Charadriiformes > Rostratulidae > Nycticryphes > Nycticryphes semicollaris. The sequence goes on along the minus strand of VXBJ01005762.1, from coordinate 167,822 downwards.
AGTTACATTAGCTCTGTCTTAAACTGCAGAATGAAAATACATGTTTGAGAGTAAATTTATTTCTGAAAGACTTCTGAGTTGCTGCTACCTGCTGTCTAATGATGGGAGGTACCATGAGGAAAGCAGAAAAATCCTTCTGAGTTTTCGTTTCCAAACCCCTGATTTCTACCAAACACCTCTTTACAGGGAGCTAGTCTAATGTGCAATGCCTCATTAGACACAATACTTCTTACTATAGAAGGCCCTAAGAAATCATTTGCCCTGCAATAGAGAGCCTTGAACTCTTATATATGTTTTACAATGAAAGTGATTATGTGCGATACGTTGCCAAGAATGATCTGGGGTATTTGGATGTCAGGCACAAAGCTGCTTCTCACATGATTTAATTTCCATATGTTAGTGTGTCTGATTCTCAAGATTGTACATGGAGTCTCAGTGCATTTCATCACATCTCACCTAGAACTGGTTCCTTGATGTGGTGTAGGTGACGCAAAGTTCTTGGGTCAATCTTGGGTTTGATTACTGCTCTAATAGGCTCAATGGTAAATTTGTGAAAATTATGTAATAACTTAGTGGAAAATATCTAGAATGTTTTCTTCAGCCAAGTTTTAAAAATGTTTCTTTGCTATACTTTAAACCCAAACAAACAGAACCCCAACCAACAACAAAAAACCCCAAACAAAGTATTTTTTAAAAGTAGTCAAAATTCCTACACCAGCCATGAACTTGAGTTCTGTGTGTGAACACTGTAATTACTGTGAGGCAGAGAATGAGAGAATGAGGGAAGATCTTGAAAATCTGAAGTTCTGTACTCCAGACAAAAGAGAATTTTCAGTAAATGTTAAGTTTAGGCAACTCAATCTTATTTTGTTTAGAGTGGGTGATAACTGTAGTAGTTATGATTTGAATGAGACTCTTTTTCAATTCTCAGGTCAGGCTAGACAAAAGACTTTGTATTTTAAATTTTAACACCATCAAATTCAGATTAGCATGAAAACACTGAAGTCTGATCACTATATTTTTCCTATATTTACATTTCAAGTGTCTGCATAAATGGGAGCTCTATTGAAAAGCTCAAGATGTATCCTTTCTAACAATAAATGCCTTCTAATAGCATTTTCTAAAGTCAGATATTTATCAGCTATCCAATTTATCGCAGTTTAGTGATAGCTGTTAAAATACATAAGCAGACTTGTTGAGATTATTCATCATTATTCTGTGGAAAACTATGTATCTCCAACTGTCTTATCAGGTATGAATTTGCAACTTCCCAGGATCTGATCCTGTGAAGTGTTTAGCAACTGTTAAGATTAGTAATGGTATTTACCTTCCCTGTGGGAGAAGACTACAGTGTAAGATTTTTAAGGGTATATATTGAAGTGTTTTTCTCCTTTTGTGTTTCTGTACAAGTCAAGTAGTGAATTTCCAGGGTTTAAATGAATGATTCTTTCTTTTAGCATTTGCTGACATGTCAAGTGTGTAATTTTCAAAACTTTTTTGTAGCACTGTTTCACGTTTGATCCTTTCCTAAGAGAGAACCAAAGTTACATGGTCTATTTCCAGATCTGATATAAATATTTATACTTTGTCTGCATCTTTATAAATTAGAGACCAGCAAGGTGAATGAAAGCAGTGAATCAGGGAGTACAATGTGTATAATACTTGCAGAAGTTTACTATCAAATTTCTACATAAGACCTAATGATTTAGAGGAAGAGGCAGTTCACATCCACTTCAGTCAGTTAATTAATGCTTTGCAATGTTAGACGTTAAAGTTTTACCCCTTTGTGGGGATCTTTTGGTTTATTCCCAGACCAGTATATTAAACCCATGAGAATACTCATAAATGCAACTCTTTAATTCTGATTTTTAAGTTATTTTGTTCCAATAGTGTAAGCTGTTGCCCTCTGGCAGTAAATTCCACTATTTCCAGAAGTTGTATTTTTTTTGTAGATATGTCTGGTACAGTTCAGCTTAGTATATGACTTTCTAGACTATAGTGCAACAAAGACCATGTTACATATCTAGCTCAGTAAATATAGCATTAGAATTAACTCAAACTCTTATCCTTGTTCTCTCCTACCTTGTTTTAGTCTAGCTCTGATTATATTTTACTTTTTTTTCTCTGCTTCTGCAGTAACTTATTAGTGTCCTGCTCTGTGCACCCTAAAGCTTAAAGTCAAATTGATTTATCACAATTATGCATTTCTGAAAACTTGGTTCTGCTGGTTAGGCAATAGCAAGAAGGCTAAAGAAAAAATGTTAACAATTGAGAATAGTTTTGTATGATCATTGCTGCCTTTGAGAATGATCTTGCTATTGTCACTTTGATCTTTCTCTTCCTGTCTTGTTCTCTTAATGGTGCTCTGTTGTGAAACATCAGATGGAGATATGTGATAATATATCTTTGCTTTTATTAACTTCTTGAAATATTTTGCCTAATACTAAAAGTGCTGATGAATAGCTTATATTAAAAATGTAGGGAGATCTCATAAGCTGTAGGAAAGCTACTCTGATAATGTTGTTATAATTGAACTTTAAATCATAGCTACTCCAAATATAATAAAGAAAACATTTTGAAGGTAATATGATGTGTAAAAAGTAAGAAGGGTTAGCATTCGACATCTCCACATGCTGTGAAAGGACAATGTAAAGACACATAACTAAAGTACTGCATGAGAAAAACCTTGATTTAGGTCAGCTCTGAATCTTTTATGTTGACCTTCTGAATCAAGAAACACTGAACCTTAGAAGTAGAGTCATCCTAACCATTAATGGATCAGAAACAAGGGTATTCAATAGATTTCTTCCTTTCCAACCCCACGATTGACTTTTTTATTGGCTTAATTTGCTTGGGTAGTACATTTACCTTAGATATTACTATATTTAGTAGTATATTCTATGTCCAGTTGGTATATTCAAGAACAGTATTTTTACATGTCTTTTGTCTTAATGTAACCCTTTGTTATTTGCACAGCTGAAGAACAACTATGATATATCCAAATCACTGTATCCCAGTGTAGAAAACCTGTTTACAAATTCCTTGTATGTCTTCTGATTTTTTCTGAAGACGAAACCCCTGTATTATGGTGAGGAAAAGCACAGGTCTTCAGCACTGGTTTTGGGAATCCCATACATTATCGCTACTACCCACTTAATACCACTAGTGGATTCTGCAGTTGGCCATTAGTACTTACTTTCACGCCAGACTAAACTTCTCAGGTTAAATAAATTATCTTAAACTGATGTAATGAATTTGCCATTCTGCTTTATGGACAGGGAGAGGAAAGATGAGGGAAGTATTGCAGAATTGAGGTAAACCAGGAATACAGTGTACGTTTAGAGAATATGTTCTTTACTCCATGTGAAAGATAAGACTTAATGTGCTGTCTCCTGGGAGAGTCGTTTTTATGAGAAGGATGTAATTATTTAAAAAAAATCTCTCTCAAAAATATTTTGAGACTGTGTTCCAATATTACAGAGAGGTGTAACTTCTCTCCTTGTTTTGTGTTGTCCTAGTTTGTAGCTTTCAACTATTGTGGAGTTAGCAGGGAGTTTTCCTGGTGTGCAGGCAAAAATCTGCAAAATGTTAATAGCTTATCTGGCAAATAAACTATGCTGACTCTTACTACTGAGATCTGCAAAGAGTTGAGTCAGGTTTTATCTGTGGACATTTTTTGTGTGTTTATTGCTATTGCATCTGATAAATAATGATCAGAATTGGGAAAACAATATTGTTGTTTTCAGTCTGGAGGAGAGAGGACCAAGGTAGCTCAAAAAAGGTCACCTGGCTTTCATGAAAAGAGACATCTTTAAAAACCTGAAAAACCACTAGGATTAGGTCAACTTTCAACATCTACATTTCTGTTCAAGGTGAACACTGCATGGTTGCTGTAAGATTAGCTTATTGGTCTCTTTTGTCTCTAGTCAGTCTCACATAATAAAATTCTCTAGTAGTCTGTATGAGTTCATGGAAGATAGTTAGATGAAGGCTACTTAATATGTTGTAATCACATTTATTTCAAGAGCTGTCTGAAGTGAAAATATTTTGAAGTTGGGAGAGCAGTAGCTGGAACTATGATCTATGCATCCATTTAATGGATTTTTTTTCCCTGGGCAAGTGTGCAGCCATTGTGAGAGATCACGGCATTTGGCAGAGCAAAGGCACTGTCAGACTTAATGTGCCAGTTCTCAGAGCTGAGGAAAAGTAGTTTCTCAGTATAGTCAGGTAAACAAAACTGTCCTGGAACTATGAAACTTTGGATCTGTGATCTGATATAGTGAATTTTCCATTCTGCTTTATGGAGAGGGAGAGAAAATATGAGGGAAGTATTGCAGAATCAAGATAAACCAGGAATAGAGTGTACTTTTAGAGAATATGTTCTTTATTCCATGTGAAAGATAAGACTTAATGTGCTGTTACGACTATTAAGTTTGTGTGAATAAATTTAATAAGATTTTACAGTTTTTATTGTTTTGATATCTTTCACTGTTTGAATTAATTAGCTGGAATATCCATGTTATACTAGAGATAAGTGTGACTAAGCCCCTACAAGCTAAGTAAGCATTCATACCAGACATTTATGGGTGTCCTGAAATTCTAAACTCTTGGGCTGCTCAATGTGTTAAAGTTATTTAAGAAGGGCAATTTCTGTGGAGCTAGTTCCAGCACTGCTCAGGCAGTGGGGCAGTACTAGAAATCTCTGCAATATCAAATGTTAGAGAAAATACTTTTCTGAAAATAACTAGAAAAATAACTTATTAGTGACTGATGTTGCTGGGACTTCTTTCTTGGTTAGGACTTTTTGTCATTTATTTTTATGTTCTTATGTATGTACCAGTTTACTGAGGGAAAGGAGAAAAGGGAGATGTAATGACAAAATCAGTTCTGACCAAAGAGAGGTAGGCAATCCTAGCATTGTGAATTCAGGAAGACCAAACGTGTTTTTCATGTAATAGTTAAGAAATGTGTGTTTTAAACAGAAGTTTGAGATTGAAAATAGCACTGAATTTATGGTGTTGGGCAATTTCTTTAGTTTTAGCCCAATTTGTTACACCTACTTTATAAATACAAATTAGTCTTTAGGGGGGTGTGTGTGTGTATAAAACAAAACTCCAAACAACCCTACCGTTTATGCAAGAGGTGATAAAATTTAAAGCAGGATCCATATCTTGTTAGAGAGTTTTCTTGTGGTGATATGTTCCTATGTGTTCCTTGCAATAGCCAATTTATCATTCCAATTAAGACCTTTTCTGGCTAAAGTCTGTAGAGCTTTCCCCCCTCATTTAAATAGCTTCTATTCCCTCACTGGCCAAGGATTCATTGTAGGATTGTGGGCAGCAGGACCAATTCCTACTTAGTTTATTTCATAGACTCATAGAATGGTTTGGCTTGTTAAGGGACCTTTAAGATCATCAAGTTCCAACCCACCTGCCATGGGCAGGAACACCTCCTACTAGACCAGGTTGCTTGAAGGCCCATCCAGCCTGGCCTTGAAGACCTCCTGGGATGGGGAAGCCACAGCTTCTCTGGGCACCCTGGGCCAGTGCCTCATGACCCTCACAGGAAAGAATTTCTTCCCCAGATCTAATCTAAATCTCCCCTCTTGCAGTTAAAAACCTTTCTTCCTCATCCTATTGCTCCCCTCCCTGATCAAGAGTCCCTCCCCATCTCTTTTGTAGCCCCCTTGAGGTATTGGAAGTGCCTCTAAGGTCTCTCTGGAGCCTTCTCTTCTCCAGTCTGAACAACCCAAACTCTCTCAGCCTGTCCTCACAGCAGAGGTGCTCCACCCTTTGGAGCATCTTCATGGCCTCCTCTGGACCCATTCTAGCTGTTCCATGTCCTTTTGATGTTGGTGGCCGTGGAGCTAGTTGCAGGACTCCAGATGAGGTCTCCCCAGACCAGAGCAGAAGGTCGGAATCTGCCTCCTTGCCTTGTTAGCCATGCTGCTGGGAATGCACTCCAGGATGTGGGGGGCTTTCTGGGCTGCCAGTGCACGCTGCCAGCTCATGTTGAGCTTTTCATCCACCATGTCCTTCTCCTCAGGACTGCCTCAATCCATNAACCACTAGGATTAGGTCAACTTTCAACATCTACATTTCTGTTCAAGGTGAACACTGCATGGTTGCTGTAAGATTAGCTTATTGGTCTCTTTTGTCTCTAGTCAGTCTCACATAATAAAATTCTCTAGTAGTCTGTATGAGTTCATGGAAGATAGTTAGATGAAGGCTACTTAATATGTTGTAATCACATTTATTTCAAGAGCTGTCTGAAGTGAAAATATTTTGAAGTTGGGAGAGCAGTAGCTGGAACTATGATCTATGCATCCATTTAATGGATTTTTTTTCCCTGGGCAAGTGTGCAGCCATTGTGAGAGATCACGGCATTTGGCAGAGCAAAGGCACTGTCAGACTTAATGTGCCAGTTCTCAGAGCTGAGGAAAAGTAGTTTCTCAGTATAGTCAGGTAAACAAAACTGTCCTGGAACTATGAAACTTTGGATCTGTGATCTGATATAGTGAATTTTCCATTCTGCTTTATGGAGAGGGAGAGAAAATATGAGGGAAGTATTGCAGAATCAAGATAAACCAGGAATAGAGTGTACTTTTAGAGAATATGTTCTTTATTCCATGTGAAAGATAAGACTTAATGTGCTGTTACGACTATTAAGTTTGTGTGAATAAATTTAATAAGATTTTACAGTTTTTATTGTTTTGATATCTTTCACTGTTTGAATTAATTAGCTGGAATATCCATGTTATACTAGAGATAAGTGTGACTAAGCCCCTACAAGCTAAGTAAGCATTCATACCAGACATTTATGGGTGTCCTGAAATTCTAAACTCTTGGGCTGCTCAATGTGTTAAAGTTATTTAAGAAGGGCAATTTCTGTGGAGCTAGTTCCAGCACTGCTCAGGCAGTGGGGCAGTACTAGAAATCTCTGCAATATCAAATGTTAGAGAAAATACTTTTCTGAAAATAACTAGAAAAATAACTTATTAGTGACTGATGTTGCTGGGACTTCTTTCTTGGTTAGGACTTTTTGTCATTTATTTTTATGTTCTTATGTATGTACCAGTTTACTGAGGGAAAGGAGAAAAGGGAGATGTAATGACAAAATCAGTTCTGACCAAAGAGAGGTAGGCAATCCTAGCATTGTGAATTCAGGAAGACCAAACGTGTTTTTCATGTAATAGTTAAGAAATGTGTGTTTTAAACAGAAGTTTGAGATTGAAAATAGCACTGAATTTATGGTGTTGGGCAATTTCTTTAGTTTTAGCCCAATTTGTTACACCTACTTTATAAATACAAATTAGTCTTTAGGGGGGTGTGTGTGTGTATAAAACAAAACTCCAAACAACCCTACCGTTTATGCAAGAGGTGATAAAATTTAAAGCAGGATCCATATCTTGTTAGAGAGTTTTCTTGTGGTGATATGTTCCTATGTGTTCCTTGCAATAGCCAATTTATCATTCCAATTAAGACCTTTTCTGGCTAAAGTCTGTAGAGCTTTCCCCCCTCATTTAAATAGCTTCTATTCCCTCACTGGCCAAGGATTCATTGTAGGATTGTGGGCAGCAGGACCAATTCCTACTTAGTTTATTTCATAGACTCATAGAATGGTTTGGCTTGTTAAGGGACCTTTAAGATCATCAAGTTCCAACCCACCTGCCATGGGCAGGAACACCTCCTACTAGACCAGGTTGCTTGAAGGCCCATCCAGCCTGGCCTTGAAGACCTCCTGGGATGGGGAAGCCACAGCTTCTCTGGGCACCCTGGGCCAGTGCCTCATGACCCTCACAGGAAAGAATTTCTTCCCCAGATCTAATCTAAATCTCCCCTCTTGCAGTTAAAAACCTTTCTTCCTCATCCTATTGCTCCCCTCCCTGATCAAGAGTCCCTCCCCATCTCTTTTGTAGCCCCCTTGAGGTATTGGAAGTGCCTCTAAGGTCTCTCTGGAGCCTTCTCTTCTCCAGTCTGAACAACCCAAACTCTCTCAGCCTGTCCTCACAGCAGAGGTGCTCCACCCTTTGGAGCATCTTCATGGCCTCCTCTGGACCCATTCTAGCTGTTCCATGTCCTTTTGATGTTGGTGGCCGTGGAGCTAGTTGCAGGACTCCAGATGAGGTCTCCCCAGACCAGAGCAGAAGGTCGGAATCTGCCTCCTTGCCTTGTTAGCCATGCTGCTGGGAATGCACTCCAGGATGTGGGGGGCTTTCTGGGCTGCCAGTGCACGCTGCCAGCTCATGTTGAGCTTTTCATCCACCATGTCCTTCTCCTCAGGACTGCCTCAATCCATTCTCTGCCCAACCTGTATTTGTGCCTGGGGATTGCTGTGACACAGGTGCCAGGACCTTGCACTTAGCCTGGCTGACATTCATGAGGTTTGCATCATCCCACCTGTCAAGCCTGTCCAGGTCCCTCTGGATGGCATCCCTTCCCTCCAGCGCGTTGACTGTGCCATATAGCTTGGTGTCCACAGCAAACTTGCTGAGGATATATTCAATGCCATTGTCTGTTCTTCCATATGATGTAGGAGATGCTCATGAATTCAGATACTGTTGAAACTTTATGGAAATATCTTTTCTCTTAAAAGAAACTGCAGCTTTTCTGAGGGTGTTTTAGTTGCACATTCATGTGGCAGAATGTAAAAGGAGAGATAATATATCTCTCTATATGTTTCAAATATATCTCGTCTGGCTTTTATGTGGAAGCCAGCACAAGGCACATCCAATGGCTTTTGAGAGCAAGTTTAGGGTGATGTTGCATGTGGTTAAAAAACTCCAGACTTACTCCAGATGAAATTTCAGTGAAATGGAGCTTTCTTTCCTTGTGGCTTCTGATAGAGAACTAAGTTTTATATCTATAATTAGAATCCCTAACAATATAAAGCAGATGCAGAGAGTTTGTAAGAAATCCTCTCAAGGGAGGAATAAAAGGTTCCGCACAGAGTGTCGATAAAAGTGTAAGCAGTACCTGTTGGAGAAAGAGTTTTATTTTTTTTTTCCCTTTGTGGATAGAATATGCTTGGTTAATGCTTCTGCAGTGAATGCAGCTGCTTAGAGAAAAGCAAATGGAGAAGACAATGGCTTTTCATGCTGATATGAAATGCAGAGCATTGTGGCAAAAAAGGCTGGTTTTATTTCTCTCCATTTGCTGTCAAGTTTCAGTAGCATTTTTAAATTTAAAGAACTAGCAAGCAGCATATCATTCTAGGATATCTGATGGGTACTATGGTTGTCTCCAGCCTTCGTGCAGGTTACAGTTAGTTACATAGATTGACTTTACATACACTGTTTATGGTTTTACCCATTGTTTTAGAATGAGCACCTCAGACCATATGTCTGTTTTCTGAACAGAAACATTGAGTGCTGTTTAAAGGATATGGTTCATATTGCAGTTGGATAATTTTCACAAAGGACAAAGGTGGAGAGTAATAGAGCTCTGCCACCCACAGCACTAATTAAATTTATCCATGTGAAACACAAACATCCTCACAAGCTACTTAAGGCTAATGGACTGCTATTTTTCTCTATTTATTTTGTTTTTAGCAGACTGATAGGTGATGAATACACCTAATGTTTTGAGGGTGTTTGGTTTAGAATAAGCTGAGGAAAATCTTACTCAAAGACTCTTTTCCACTTGAGAAAATCTTCTCCAAAAAGCCTATTTTTTAGGTTGAAGGTTGGAGGAACTTGTTTAATATACTTAATGCTAGAAATAGCTGTGAGATTTCTAGTGCTTTGAGGGTATCTGAATATCAGTCATATCATCCAGGTTGATCTTATGAGGAAGTTGCTTACTGGAAAATATTTTGCCAGATACTTTTTCTTTCTTTTTCTTTCTTTTTTTTTTCCCCTTTGAAAATTACTGCCAGGGTGCAGTAAAGCTGAGATCTCCATGGGATAGCGGAGTCCCTGGGGTCTCCCCAGTAGGTGTCATTTCCCACCCTGGTCCTGCATCACACAGAAATTACTGTTTTCTGTCTCTTCCATTTCAAATAAATAAATGCTCATTTATCCTCTCAAATTCCCATTCTCGCTGGCCTTTGCAAGTATATGTTCACCACCAGTTCTTTGCTCTGCCTGGAGGTAATTGATTATATATCATTATTGTGACTGACAAAAGCAATTGGTTTGAATTAATGGACTGAGAGATTTGTTCTTAGTCAATGTATTGCTTGTGTCTCAAGGAAAAAAAGGCTCCTGATGTCAGTCACATGTAAATTCTTAATTTCAATGGGAAAGGAAAGGTAAATACATTTGTTTTCACAACTAGGCAGAAGTTTTCATAAATTAATAAAGACCTTTGGTATGCTCGTATTGTGGCAGCTATCAGCTCTTTTGTACTTTTTGTGTATGTGTCTAACTTTATAGATTAAATACATTCTTAATGTTATTTTTTAATTTTAAAAATAGGTTATAGTTCAGGAATTAGTACTCATAATTGGATATAAAAGCAAACAAGTAACAATCAGCAAGTTTGCCGATGACACCAAGCTCTGTGGTGCGGTTGACATGCTGGAGGGAAGGGATGCCCTCCTGAGGGACCTGGACAGGCTTGACAGGTGGGCTGGTGCAAATCGTGTGAAGTTCAGCCAAGCCAAGGGCAGGGTCCTGCAGCTGGGACGTGGCAATTCCAGGCACAAATACAAGTTGAGGGGAGAATGGCTGGAGAGCAGCCCTGAGGAGAAGGACTTGGGAGTGATGGTGGATGAGAAGCTCAACATGAGCCAGCAGTGCGCACTGGCATCCCAGAAAGCCAATTGCATTCTGGGCTGCATCAAAAGAAGCGTGGCCAGCAGGTCATGGGAAGTGATTCTACCCCTCTACTCTCACGAGACCCCACCTGGAGTACTGTGTCCAGCTCTGGAGTCTTCAATAATAGGACATGGAACTGTGGGNGTGGGAGGTGTCCCTGCCCAGGGCAGGGGGGGTGGAACTTGATGATCTTTAAGGTCCCTTCCAACTCTAACCATTCTACGATTCTATGGATTTTTCTCTTAACATAGCATTTTGAAATGTAGAGATAATTTTGCATGTAAGAACTGTATGGGCTGGGCCTATAAACCTGTAAGCAAGCAAAGTATCTTTTTGTAGAAGAATAAGAATGAAAAGGGAGTCTGAAGTTGGGAACCTCAATACCACAGCTGCAAAACTGGAATGATTTTTCAGGATGTCCTGCTTTTCCAGAAGGCCTTTCAGAATTCCTCCTTTCCTGCATTTGATTTTTTAATTTCCCATGGTTTTTACATGTTTAATATTCTGGGATAAATACATACTAAAGTTTATAAGTGATTAATTAACCCAATGGAAACCTAAAGAGAAGAAGTTGGAAGACTTTTCTTTCTTCTGTCCTTAATTGTATTCACCAAATATACTTCCGGTATATTAATAAGTACTTCTTATCCTGTTTTGTAGATATAACAGTTACCACTATATATGACCATTACTCCTAGATATAACTATTACCCTAGTCTTTAATTTCCACAGATGAATGTTTTGCTACATATAATTTCCAGGATGCAGTACCTGAACTCCTGCTTAGCAATTTGCTCCTTGGTTAATCTTTCCAAAGCTATCCAAAGCGTGATGCAGCTCACACACAAAACTACCATTACCAACAGCCAGACACTGTTCATTTTTCTCCCGCCTGCTGAAGGCAAACTTCTGCTGAGAGAAGTCAAAGACAAAATTAGCATTTGTAAATTGAGAATGCTGGCATTAAATTAAACCCTCAGAAGACAAAGTTTTTCATTTTGAAAATGTTACAAAAAGGAGTTGCCTATGATTATCATAGCTGAGAAGCAGCAGCTGTACTGACTTACTGTATGAATTTAAAGAACTGTACTTAACTGCTCTCAGCATGTTCTCAAAAAACATAAGCACCCAGCGAATGTTGACTTTGTTGTATGCTTACAAAGTGCTTAGTTACTTAATTGTTGCATCACGTGTTGACCTGTGGAATGAAGGAATGACTTTGAGCAATGGCACTTTATTCATATTTAAATAGATATTCCTAAGTTATTCTTAGATTTGTCAATTAGAGAGTTCATAATAATGAATTTTTATTATATGAAAGACCTGTGTAAGTACTAGAGGTAAATGTGGGAACACATTGGGATTACAGTTCTTTTCTTGGTGTAACTCAACTCAGCTCTGTGATGAGTATGCTTGAACTTGTTCAGGAATTTTCAACAAGATTAAACTAATATTATTATAAAGCAGTCTTGATAAATAAAAAGGTAGTGATAGTTACTAAATATCAGCATTGAAGATAGATATTGGATATCTGTGAATGGGCACATAGGATAAGGTGAAAGTAGTACAAAACAGAGAATGTTATGATTTTGTGGGGTGAATAATTAAACATTATTGTCTCTGATCTGTTGGATATTCTATGCTGACTTGTTCTGAGTGGGAGTCTGTAACCTGTGAGGCAGTTTGCTTGTGAGAAGTTTTAACCTCTTGGAACTTCTGAAACCCTTTTGAAGTTGTTCTTGGCTGTTGCCTGCAAATATGCAGAGCCCTGGAGAATTGAGAACTCCATCCTCCTTACCCAAAACCCTATTTTGCTCTTTTTCAATCCAATCTTTCCAAGTACTGCTGCATGAAATGTGAGTTAATAGGTATATCTGGAATTAGATATTAATGATTCCAAATATAAAACTAGTTATACTAAGCCCTTACTTACTTTTATGCCTGAATTTATTTGAGTTCCACTCTACATATGATGGCTTTTTTAATTTTGTGTACATGCACCAGGTACCATAGCCTTTATTCATTGCATGAATATTGAGAGTGAGGAAATGTCAACTGTCTTCCTTAGGTCAAGTGCTCAAATCTTGTTAATCACTCCTTAAATGAGAAAATGCACAATGAGAAATGTCATGCTTTAAACTCAAGGACTTCAGCATTTAGCTGTTGAAGAGTTCAAATAATTTTCCTACTGTGGTATTTATTTTTCATATTTTCTCACTACAGTCTTTTGTTTGGATGCCTAGTAGAATAGTTTTGAAAAGCTGATTCGTGCTGAGGATGGTATTCATGTACATCCTGTGTAGGGCAACCAGTGATTGCAGCTCATATGGGCGCATCCCTTTGACCTTTGAAATGTCTGTATATTCTGTGTAACTTCCTCCTTGTTCAGATCAGTCTTGTTCAGATGTTTTTTACCACTGGGAAAGTGGCAGCATATATAAAATGTCAACAAATATATATTAGGTAATATGAATAATATATAGATAGCACTGGATTTACTGACCCTGATGGGCCAGCTGCTATGTGTCTGCTGGCCAGCAGTAACCAGTGAGCTAAAGAACTCAGCCTTTATTTTCCCTTGAAACAGGTCAATCGTCTATCCTCTTTCAGTTATCTGGGTTTTTTTTTTATTCTTAGCTTTTTATGTCAATGTTTTTACTGTCAAATCTGTAAGCTGATAAGGATGCCTGTATCAAAAATTACACCACTTTGCTTTGACTTTTTTAGTCTTCCATGGTCTTGGCTCATGCATTTCTTCACATCTTGAAGTAAGTTTCTCAATAAAACTGAGTTAGGGTCAGTTTGTAATTTTGTAATGCACTGAAGAGGCTTTTGCATGGCACAGCAGTGGTGGCCCCAGCTGAATCATGCACAGAACAGAGTTCCAGGGATGTGATTGGAGTTTGAGTGAGACAGCTGTGCTGAATCCACAGCTCCGTGTCTCCTTCTACAGTCTTCAAGGTTTACAGTCATAGAATCATAGAATGGTTTGGGTTGGAAGGGACCTTAAAGATTATTGAGTTCCAACCTCCCTGCCCTGGGCAGGGACAACTCCCACTGGACCAGGTTGCTCAAATCCTCATCTAGCCTGGCCTTGAACCCCTCCAAGAATGGGGCAGCCACAGCTTCTCTGGGCAACCTGTTCCAGTGTCTCGCCACCCGCACAGCTAAGAATTTCTTCCTATTAGCTATTCTAAATTTCCACTCTTCCTTCTGAAGGTTCTTTTCATCTTCTGAAAGCATAGGATCTAGGAATTAACGTCTGACTTGAGCTAGTCACTGATAGCTGAAGACATTAATTTTCAATTATTTTTCTTATACTTCATAATGGTTCCTAGTACAAAGGTAGTCTTTTTGAGTGGTTTGAATACTTTCAATAGTTTTCCAGGCCAGGCTGGACAGTACTTTGAGCAATCTGGTCTAGTGGGAGGTGTTCCTGCCCATGGGTTGGAACTTGATGATCTTTAAGGTCCCTTCCAACCCAAATCATTCTGCGGTGCTATGATTCTGCAAAATAAGTTATTTTGGCTTAGTGGTTTTCCAGATTCCTGTTCAGTTGGTATGTATTTTGAGAATAGGGTGTCTCAGGAAGGATATTTAACAAATAAACCTGAATTTTAAAAGTAAACTTCAGAAAGTTAGCAGCAAGTAGGTACTGAATGCTAGATTGTAGGTAGAATACTTTTGTCTATTAATGTGTTTTGATCTGATTGTTTAGAGCAAAGCTTTGGGCTATTAACTATGCATAACAGGTCATTAAAACCAGTGAAATCGACTGTCTTAGATCAATACTGATATTAGGTTATTCTTATTATTATCACAACAAATATTTCATGTTGTCGTTTAAAATTAGAACACTTTTACAGTACTTTTTTTTCCCTTCATTTCTTTATTGATGAGCAGGAGCATCTTTGTCATAATAATATTTACATAGCTTCCTTTCAGTTCATGCTTTAGGTTTTCTTTGGAAGTTTTGCTTTAGACTGACATCTTAGCATCTGGTGAAAAAAGCAATATTTATGAAAAGAAAATGGGAGAATTGTTTAGTTTCATATATGTGGTGAAGCAAAAAATCAAAGAAAGGTTTTCTGAAAAATATTTTTTTTTCTCTCTGGTATTGTAATGAGGTACTAAAACTGTAGACTAGTTCAAGAACACACAATTTATTAGTTTTAGGAATTTCTAACTGAATTTTGGTGAAGACAGCAAGTATATATTAAACAGACATTTCTACAATCTGTCATATCAGGTCACTGGTATACCTTACTACATCTGGAAATAATGTCTTTATGATTTTATATTTATATATGAATACTATTGCATACATATAGGTTATATTAATTTATCTGCTATTCGAATTCTTCCTTTTGTAGAATCTTAGAAATGTTAGTTAGAAGGGATCTCTCGCACTCTACTCTAGGCTGTGCTATTGCCATGCTGAATCCAGAACATCTCCAGGACTGGAGGTTTGATACTGGTCACTGTGCTGCTTCATCCTCCTGATCAGCTTTTCCCTAATTGCTCAGCAGAACCTTCCAAGCTGGGAGTGGTGACAGCAGGTTAGTGTTGTAACATCACACAACATGGTGAAAAGCATCTCTGACATCAGTTTTAACTCCCATTCAAGTAGTTGTAGGCTGATATTAAATTTCTCCTTGACTTCCCTTTAGCCTGGCTAACCAAGTTTAGCTCATGTGTATGCCCAAGGCAATTTAGCTGTATTGTCCATCCCACTGCTGAGGTGCTCATGTCTGCTGCAAATGTGTATCATTGTTCTCCTCCTAGGCCTTGTTTTGGTTTCTGTGTTTTTATGGACTCCTAAGTCCCTTTGTTCCTCCTTTATCAACCTCTTTGCAGACACTTTTCAACTGTGGCAGATAATGGTTATGGTAGTCTTAATCAACCATAAACCATATTTTGTCTGTCACGTTACCTTCACGGGTTGATACTAATACAGAACATTTAGTGGCTTGTGAGAGTTATTTTTGAATGAGCTATTTTGGATGTTTTAAGTTATCATAGCTTGCTACCAGTAAACATGTCTAATAAATCTGCAGATAAACAACAGCTAGATGTTTTTCAGTATGTATTTGCAACCCTTCCTTATAAATGTCATGAAGATTTCACAGTAGTGTCTCAAGTGCATGGGTGTATTTGTTACACAGAGTCAGCGGCTGTCAGATTGCTTTCTTCCAACGCTCCTTATTCACTGGTTGGGCATGAGCTTTCTCGGGAGATAAAATCTTCTTTAGGAAATATATCTACTGTCCTTTTTATGTTTGCTAGGAGATAATGCAGTGAAACATTGCCACATATAATTCTCTAGCCTATGCTTCAGATACTGATGGTTGAACTATGTTTCAGTTGACCTCTAGCTCCATGGCATATATATGAATATAACACTCTGAAATTTGTCTGAAAAGTCTTTTCAGAGTCTTTTAGGTCTGAGTGATGAATATCTAGAGTAAAATCTTTGCAAGGAAACATAGCAAAAGTTAAAATTGTTATGAAATATCCCGATAAAGTTTACATTTCTCTTATTACTGTACTTATTTTTATAGAGCTCCCTGTTGAATCACTACCGTTCTACAGAATGGAGTTCACTATGGGCTTCCATGTTATCTTCCCCTGTTATAATGCGGTATATGTTATTTAATCATCAGTGGAAGAAACACAGTAATTTGTTAGCCATGACAGACGGAAGACTAAACATACCAGGCTGCTGAGTAGTAGAGTTGCTCAGTCTGTGTTTTTTGCTTCACTCCAGCATTATCCATATTAATGCTTTTCTAGCAGGGTATCACTTTCTGCACTTTGATGGGTTTTTTAGGTACTGCAGAGCTGTTAGAATAAAATTTTGCATGTGCTGTTTATTCTATTGGTTTCATGTTAAAAATGAGGTTAAAGCTGTTTTATCTGCTTAGTCGTTTGGAAAAGATAAAAGCCATGATTTCAAGATATCAAGATAGACAACAACATTATAGATAATTTTGCTTGGCATTTAAATATCAGTGATTGGCTTTTCCTTGGTGAAGGCAGGATGCTTTCCAATGACCCTACTGCAGTGTTCAATTTGAGCTACTGATCTACTTCCAAACAAACAATTGTGTGTTAGACAAAAGGTCTACTTTAGAAACTCTAAACCTAGCATATTCTTCAGGAGCAAAAAACCAGGATGTCCCAAAATTTAGGCAGTGCTTCACCTAATTTGAATGCTGGCATGCTACTCAGTTTACCCACTTGCTTCTGTGAGCTTTGATTTTGGCACACGTGAATATCAGATGCTGCACGGGATTCCAGTTATAATATCTATGGCTTCCCAAGTATTCAATGAAAAGGTTAAATGATTGAAAGAGTGTGTTGAATTGCTTATTACCTTTTCTAGCTGAAAGATTCAGTAGATAATTTGATGTATTCTGATTCTATACATATTAGAAATAGCATAGTAAAATTCTGGTGTGATTTAAAGTAATCTATTCACTGCTTGCTTATGCTTGGCTATTGTGTAGCCACAGCATCAAGTCCTGATTCATGCTCACCTTATTTAGTGTAGTCTCCTCTTTTATTACTTGAGTTAGAGCAAAGTTAAATCCCTCTGCTTGTCTTTCAGCAAAAGAAAAAATAATTAAATTACTTGAAGTCTTCTGTTACTGAGCAATGTGTGTCTGTATGTTTCAAGGGTCTAGCTGAAACTGGAAGCATCTCTTGCTTATTTAGTTGCTTTAAATACAGGGTTTATCAGCGATTTAATAGGGAAGGTTTTTTCATTTCCCTTGCAACTTAGTGTTATATCTCTACCTGAAGTTTTTATGACTCAGTTCCTGTGACAGTGTCTCCAAAGTATAGTATTTGATTTATATGACTCACTACCTTTAGATAATCCATTTCTTCATCGTTTATATCGTTTATATATATATATATATATATATATATTTTTTTTTGTAACTTGACTAATTCATTAGCTTGCTTGTTTTGAGCCAGTGAAAAATCAGACGAGGTAATCTATGTATGATGGGTTCTTTTTTCCCTCAACTAATGAAGAGAATTGGAAGAAGGTGATGTGATTCATGGGGCCTTAGTTCCCAAAGGGGAAACAAATACATGAGCAGTTGACATACAATGACTTTAAATGTAGGCTCTTAGTTGTACCTAGTATAGGTACCTGCTGATAGGGACCCTGATACCTACCCAAAAAAGAACTATAAAAAGACCTGTCAGCTGAATGGATGTAGACAAGTCATATCACATTTCAAAGTACTCTCTGAACTGTGAAGCCTGGTATTTCCATTGTAAAATCAGGCTATGTTTAACTAAGTTAATGCATTTTAAGCTTATTCTGTCTTTTGTTTTAATAAATTGGGAGCAATGAATGATTGAAGAACTAAAGAGAGATTGGCTCCCATTTTAAACCACACCAGGTTTAATTTAATAGCTATACTAATTTTGTATTTTTAGAGTTGAAAGCAATGGAAGGTTTTAATGAACAATCTGAGTTTTCCTGTTTATGCATGGCACCAAGTTTAACTTTCAAATGTGAGTAATTTGAATTGTGCATTTCCAACAAAGCAACTCTGGGATCGTCAATGAAGGAATTGTCCATTCCTTCCCACCTCCTTTCCTTCTACAGAAATAAGAGACCTTTTCTCCTGTTATTTCAAAGTAGTGCTTTATGCTGTCGTTATGAAATTATAGGATTTCTTGGGAGATGAGAACAATACCCAATTCCACTTCTGCTTTCTTTTCCCCCACTGGTTCATCCACGTCAGCAGCAGCCATTTCCCTGCTGGATTTATGCTCCCTAATCTTCTGCTATGATATAACCTCTTTTCTCATAAAAAGCTACATAGATTTTTTGCTGTTATTGTAACTTGGACAAACGTTTTTTCTTAACTACATTGCACTAATGTATCATTTGGTGGTTTATCTATGATGATCTTGTTTCACTATATTAATGTCTCTCAAGTGACTCAAGTTTTCTTAAGAAAAACATAACTTCAGAACCTCAGAGGACAAGACAATGTCATGGATGGTGGAAAACAGTCGTCTTATAACAAGAGATTAGAACTGGGTCTTCTGAGTGAATAGCCTGAGATTAATAAAAGCCACATTTCAATTACTCATTTATGTCAAATTGCACACAAGCTACAGTAGGAGCATTAATTAGCAAACATTTTAATGAAAGTAAGCTAATAGATCAATTTAAGAAACTTGGTATATACTCAGTACATTGTTAGTATAGAATTTTGAGTTACTCTCTCATATTTAATGTTTTCTCTTTCTTATTTCCCTAAACTTCCTATTTTATTTCTTCACATTGTTTAGCAGCTTTAATCTTCAGACCAAACTTAGCTGCATATTAGTTGTTTTTCCTTTTATTTTTTTCCATAAATCTTTTGAGGTTTTAAAAATTCGTCTGAAATTACATTGTCATCTTCTGCCAATAAAACCTATACACAAAATATTTAGCTATTTCTAAAGTTACAATTAAAGATGCTGCCTGAGGTTATATAATGCAAACCTTATCCAAATCTTTCTCCTTTTTGCGGTTTCTTATCACATGTACTGTCCAAAAATGTTGGCAGGACATAGACTTTAACAGGGTGTAATCAATTTAATGATGCAGAGCTCTGACTCCAACTAGAAGGACAGACCAATACATTCAAGTGCAAGTCTAGAAATTAAGTGCTTTTAAGCTTTTAATGCTGGGGAAAATGTATCAAATTTGATGAAAAATAGCTTTATGAGCAGAACAGTGAGTGTGGATCAAGTTCAGCAAAGAGTTTAGATGCTGACCTTTTGCTTTCTTCGTTGTTCTCCGAGAAGGTTACTTGATTGGGG
>VXBJ01005762.1:122237-148199 GCA_013400055.1 Nycticryphes semicollaris | reverse complement strand
AAAAAAAAAAAAAGCTACTTATGCCTCTCACATTAACTTATGTCAGGATAAACAAAATATGTTGTTCCATTATGGAAATGTCAATATTTTTTTTTGTTTCATTTTATGAAAAAGCTTTACATATCTGTCTCTCATCTTCCTGTCCCCATTGTGGTTGTCGACTGAAAAAACAGGTTTTTGTGACGAGGTCAAGTTTATATTCCACTTAAAATATTGTGGTGAATATACATAGTGTGTTCACATGACTCTGCTTTGTCTGGAGTCCCTGTACTCAGCCAACACCAGCCACACTGGACATTATCCCATCTGCAGCTACATCCAGTAATTCGCTATCTTAACCTGTGGGTGTGAATGGGGCAATGGTAAGTACACAGTCACTATAAGCATCTCTGGTGCAAGGACAGTTAATGCCTGTCCTGGTCTCATCTCAAAAATCAGTGATGTCAGTATTCATAGAGTCTTTAAATAACTCCACAGAGAAATTTTCCATTACCTAGGTTGATTTTTTTCATTAATCTATATTAGCAATTTTGTTCATAGCGGTAACAAGCAGATACAAGACTCTAAGGAAAGAGAATATTTAGGAAACTCCAGCAAGATAACTGAAAAGACATTGTGTGGGACAGAATATGACGACCACAGGGACACGTTTTATTTCCTGCATAAAGCAGTATTTTGTGTCTGTTATCATCTAAGATCAGAAATTTCTCTTTGGCTTCAAGGTTGGGAGTAGTGCTAAAAAAAAAGGCAGATCAAATTAGTAAAATCTCCCAATGATAATGCTGGCTAAATTATAGTGATTGCCAAATGCTTACAATACTGCTTCAAATGTTTTTAAATTTGCTTTGTTAGGGGTTGGCAAATGTTTTGGAGGCATACCTTGACACCAGGATTTTCCGCTGATCCCATTAGTATACTTTCTTCTCCGATTCTGCCCTAGAATTTGTTCCTTAGAGGTAGTTAATTTTGGCAACTGTGATTTGGTATTTACATTCCTTAGGGTGTATATAGCATTTAATTAGCTAAAGTAGTTCTTGATAAAATACTTGTTAAAGCACCTTTTTTTTTGTGTGTGTGCGTGAATATGTGGAGGTATGTGAGTGCTACAATGCTCATACACATTTAATTTTAAAGATTATATGTAGAAGGCTTTTGGCTACCAGAATGGGAACTGTTGTGATAGGATTCTTACAATCTGAGCTACCTCAGAGACTGTGAGAGCAGAAGTAGTCTACACCCAGGTAATCACTGGTGAATTTTCAGTAGGCAAATTGCAATTACAGTGCTTGAATTGGTTTAGAGCACTAGGGAAGACATTTTTAACTATCTCACCTTTCTAATAAATAAGAAGAGTTTTAATTCTGTTTTGTTCCTATACCAAAAGCTAAGTCTGCCAATGAAATAACTTTCTTTTATGTGGTGGAGAATGCCCTTTTCTGCATCATTGGCATGGCTTCCTGTAATTTAATTTAACCTTCCATCTGCCTTGCACATCAGCTCACCGGGTTGTGCTTTGCCCAGCTTGCATACTTTAGCAAGACCAGTACCTGGGACAAAATTGCCTGTGTTTTTCTCAGCTATTGTAACCCAGGTTTTCTTGGCAAACCTGTAGTCTTAGGGCAAAAGTGGCACTTAATGTTCACTTTCCATACTTATTTTAAATATTTAACTTCTTTCTAGTGACTCTTTGCCATTCTATTTTTTTTTGTTTTGTTTTTTTTTTGTATTTCTAGGTTTTTTTTTCCCCCGGCAGCTTCATTTCCTTGTCAGTAGGTGCCAACTTGGCACTATGCAGGCTTCCTCTGAACGTGGTGCTGTTGCTGTTTCCAAGGCCGTTGAACAGGGAGCTTCTCTGTGAACCAGTGCAGCTGGCATTTTGCTCTTCCTCCTCCTCCTTCTCCTCTTCCCTTGCCTTTCCCCTGGCTGGCCCTGCAGTGGCAGTGCCCTCCCAGCCCTGCTGAGCTGGGGAGTAAGGGCACTTTGTCTCCTGGGCAGCGTGCCATGGCTCGCTTGGATGGATGCTGACTTCAGTTAGGGTAATATGCACCACATAGGTCCGTAGCCTCATCTCTTCTAGCTGAAATTACACGGAGAACTGCCACCAGCCTCTGCTCTTGCTTGCATCTCCTTCTGCAGGAGCTTTAAAATAAAATCCAGTCTTGTAAACTGCATAAGAACATTTTTTTTCCTGCCTTTCTTCCTTTTGAAAAAAACTAAAATGGTAAATTTCTGCCATAGCTGAGGGGACAACTGAGATAATTAATCTATTCAAGAAGTAGAAAAAACAAGAGATCTCAGAGCTGTTTACTGCTTTAGTGTTAAAATGTAATAAAATGGCACTACTGCCTGTTGGAATTTTACTGTCCTCTTATTGTGTCTGAACTACAAAAATTGACACTGTGAAATTTATCTTCTTAAGGAAATAAGCTGTTCAAGACCAAGAAAGATACAAAAAGGGATATATTGTCACTTGTCACAAATTTTGTCTATTTTAGATGAAAGTTTTGTTGTGCCTTAATCATTATTAAATAAAATATCTTCATAGGAGATCTGCAAATGCTTATTAAGAAAGTGTTAATATTAGCATTAATAGGAGCACTAGTATGAGCATGAATTTAACATTATTGCCTCAGTATTGAGTTCTGGAGATGACATAACAGAAGTAACAGCTATGTAAATTACTTTTTTTGTAACACATTAGTGGTAGAGGAAGAAAAGATGAATATCCAGATGCTGCTGGTGCTCGTGTATAAAGAGAATGGAAAGTCAGTCCTTAAACAACCTGTTCCTTGTCATCTCTGTCCCGTGTTCTTTTCATTCCCATGTGGTAACTGGAGGAAGGAGTAACTGGGGAGAAAAAGAAGAGGTGAGTAATTTTAAAACTTTCTCAGACTGTGCTGATGCCAGTGTGAAGCTTACAAGGGGAAGCTGCACAATCTCAGGGAGAGCAGATCTGCAACACCAGAAGCCCCAAGCAGACAAAAATATTAGTGTATCCTCTGTCTCGGGGTAAATACCTCTATGTATGGTTTGTTGTTAGCAATGAAGAAAAAATAGGATATGCAGAACCTCTGAATTCCCTCCCTTCAACACAGCTCTCTTTAATTTTCTAGTTTTCTTCTCTGCACCTGATGAAGCAGCAAGGCTTTCCTTGTAAGGAATTCAGTCGTAGTGTCGCCTGAGCTGTGTGCTCAGAAATGTATGGAAAGTTAGTAGTTAAGGACTTGCATCACACACACTGTGCTATTTTAACCGTGCAGTACTTCCAAGAAGCTGTATAGTTTAAAGCAGGAAGGGATTCATTGGCCTTTTAATTTTACTTTGATACAGGCTATTAAATTTTGTCCAGATAATCACAGAATCTTAGGCTGGCAAGGCTTGGAAGGCATCTCTGGGGATCATCTATCTAGTCCAACTGCCTGCCAGAGCAGGGTCACTCAGAGCAGGTTCACAGGAATGTGTCCAGGCGGGTTTTGAATGTGTCCTGAGAAGGAGACTCCACCACCTCTCTGGGCAGCCTGTTCCAGGGTTCTGCCACTCTCACAGGAAAGAAGTTCCTCCTCACGTTTAGGCGGAACTTCCTACGTTCAAGGAACTTCCTATGTTCAGTCCTATGGAGAATTCAATAGTTTTTATGTTACAGTCTAACTGATCTGTTTTGTGAGACAATCAGGGAAGAGGAGAGAATGTGGTATCACTATTACAGAAGGCTTTCCCATGAAAACATGTTGATTAACTGACAGTTCCTATTAGAAAATGAGACAAAGGGAAAAAACCACTACCAAGAAAATAAATTTTTCTTGCTGGTGTCATCTTCCCAAATTTGATGATTAACTTAATATTTGGATAATTAACTGAATGATTCCACTATGTGTTCAGAACTGGGTCACACTCAAAGGTATGCACAAATCCAAAATTAATTGAGGCAAAGTTCATGTTTCTTCCAAACCCAAAGCTGGTGGTGTGAGCATGGCCAGGGTCATGCACATCAGTGTAAAGGCAGATAAACAAGGACATGAATTGATGCACAGACCACAGGCATGGAAGAGACTACTCTGCTTTGGCATTTTTATGTCTCTCATACAAATACAAAGTGTTCCCAGAAAGCATGGTAGTTAAGTCCCTAGACTCTGGGGGCAGGAAAGGGTGAGAGTTTTGGTTTTGAAATGTATTCAGTATTCTAGGAGGTTGAATACCAGTCTCCTTTAACACGGTCAAAAATCAACGTTTCTTGACTTAATTTGTAGTAGGTAAAGATGTGTGGTGACCCAAAATATCTTAGCCTGCAACTTCCAGTACTTATTATAACTATCCTGTTTGTATGTGTGCTGTCCTGAGACTCTGACAACATTTTTTTTTCATCTTAGGCTCAATAATGAGTTTTCAAATATTAAACAGACCTGCATTGAATAATTCCGTATCAGCCTCTAATTGGACTAACTCAAGAGTGTCTTCCCACTAATAGGCACATTATAAGACATCTGCGAATCTGTGTTTAATCCATCTGCTGTGAGAGAAGACTTATATAGGCTTTCAGCAGTTTTATAGTCACAATGAAGCATAATCCACGAGGGAATAAAGAGAGGTTCTATTAGTATTGCATACAGTTGTGATATCATACAGTGGGTTTTCTGTTAGGCTTTATACCAGATGTACTACGTAGTTAAAATCATATGCTCTCTTAATGTAGTTGTAGCAAAGAATCTGTTTTTACAATGCTCCTGGAATTTTCTGAGTGCCAAAAAATACTGTACTGCTTTATCACCGCTGCCAAAGAAAGAATAGATGTCATTGATCTTGATAGTGGGCATCACTTACTTGAAAAGTTAACAGGTTTTCCCAGTTCTTTCAACACCTGTCAGGAGAACTGCCTAAATCAATTCCTAACGGACAAAGCCTGACCAACAAGTGAAAATTATAGCTTATTTGATTGCTCTTGCTGTGTTCCCTTTTTTTCTTTTATATGTTTCAATCATTTCCTTCCTGAAATTCATTACTACCCCATGGCAGCAAATGGTTTGAATGAAAGGACAGTTCACACTGGTTAATTTTCTAGAGGGTTGTACACTTGTGGTTTCCATCTCGCAAAACAAAATAAATAATAAATAAATACATTATAATGTGCTTGCAATAGATTGAATCCCCACTGTAAGAATCAACCTTGTTTCCCAGCAGAAATCTAACCTACTCTCCTGATAGACGTTGTGGAAGTAGATAGTATTGTAGTTGTTATTGTTGCTGTTATTATTATTTTATTAGATGTTTTGTGCCTCAGGGACAGGAGTATGAGGTGGCAGTTGCTACGGAAACTAGTTTGAAAAATGTTATCGAGAATCAGTGAATCTGCTGGTAAGACAGCTGTCACTGTGGACAGAAATTAGATCTTCCGTTATTAGTTAGGTGCAGTCTTTGGGCTGGTGGTTGTGTTAATCTGACATTTTCCTGTTCAATTCTCTTATTTACAAGAAGAGTATGGCTGTTAATACAGTAAATGTTATGTATCCTGATGCTGAATAAAGTTTGTTTTTCCAAGATGCTACTACAAGAATATAAGTTTTTTGTTTGTTGTTAATTCCACAAATACTGGTGGTATGTATTCCAGAGATATGAGGTGGTAAACTCTCGAGACAGAGCACAGACTTTTTTTCACATGACAGAATTCTGCCTTCTTATCAGTTGGTCCTTGGGATGATAATTCAGCCTTACGGTTGTTTCATAGCTATAGCTGTTCTGCCATATTAGTCTCATACCCTAATCCACTCTTCCTGTAGCTCCTCTATGCAGAATATAGAGAATCTGTTTTAATCAGCCAGTGTCATCCTCACCAACTGCTGCTTTTGGGGAACTAAATGCAGGCTCTTAATTCTGCATTTTTCAGCAGTTCCATGCAAGACATCTCAACAAGTATCCAATTTTCTTCCTAGGAAAGGGGTGGTTGTTCTGGCTTCGTGTCCTCATGTGGTTTGAAACTTCTTACTCATATGCTGCTTTTCTTTTTTTTTCCCAATGCCACTTAATGGGTATTTTTCAGAACTGAGCTCATATCATCTAACCTATAGATGATAAGTTTCCCCTACATCTTTTAATTCTAAGAAGAGTTCTTTTGGTTAGTAATTTTTCATCTTGGCCAGCTGGAGAAGTATTTCTTATGTGATTTTTTTGGGTGTTTTTTCAGTTTTTCATAATTGTTCATTCTTTTCGACATTTCATTAATTTTTCATCATTTGTGTCTTTCTGGTTGATACAATCAGTATGTTAATTGTCAGAAATTTTCATCAGGAGGGGAGAAACTAATCCTGAACTACCCTCTAGTTAGAAATGTCTTGTTATAAAATACTGTAGGGCTTTCTAATCAAGCTAGGAAAGGGAACAACTGCTCTATCCTTTTATAAGAAGATAAAAGGAGATAATTATCCTAGAAAGCTGTGGCCAGCCAAATTTAAATTAGAAATGGGTACTTTTTAACATGATTAACTGCTGGAGTAAACTGTCATGGAAGGTGTATTTCCTCATCTTTTGAAGTAATTTATATCACTTTTAAAAAATATGCCTTAGCCAAATACAAGTTAAACTTTCATTAAATGCAAATTAATGAGCTTAGCGTAAAAGCACATTGGTGACAGACAGGAAATCAGGCTAGACTGAGTGCTCACTTCATCCTCAACTTCAATAAATCAATAGCAGTGCAGATTTTCCCTCATTTGCCTCTCATTTATTTTATAATTCACAATTATTAGACTATTATTTTGATATAAGAGTTTTTGTTGCTAGTTTGTATATTTAAAAAAATAGTTTACGCCATTTGTAAAAATTCCTGAGAGCTGAGAGAAAAGTACTTGAGTTGAACTTGGGAGGCTGACACTATCTCTATATTTCTTTACCAACTCCTTAAATGCAGACCTATAGGCTGTGAACAAAACGCACTGAAGCTTTACTGCAGCTTGGTTAGTCCTGTGGATGTCCTGTCATTACTGTGTCTCCTAATTCCAGTTGAGATTTCATTCCTGAAGCAGGATCTGGTGTCACATATCATGATTTTATCAGGATGTGGGTAGCTACTTACTTGAAGCAACCAGATTTGGCAAAGCAATTTCATTATAAATGAGCCAATAGACGTGAGATTCTTAAAATATTTTGTGCCTTGGTGCAGAACTTCATTAGGTGAACTGAACCTGAACAGCTCTATCTCTGTTTCTGATTCTTTCTACTAATATAGTCATCTTATTTCAATTTTACTTGCCTTTTCAAGTCTTCCTACACTGTTCGTTATATTTTATATTGCACAATAATTTAACTGAATTTTTATGTCCAGAGTTGTTTGAAGGACAATAAAATCCAGATAAGGAACACTGCTGATTTGAGGGATAAATCCAAGCACAAAATATATTTTTTCTACCGTAATTTTAAAACCAACATAGACAATTGCTTTCAGTTATCTTTGCAGAGCAGCCTGAGACCTTAATGAATGTTCTATTGCAAATTTATTTATAAACAAACACACACACATACGTGCACGAGTACTATCTTTCAGTTAATAACCTTTCTTGAATACTGTTTTCAATGGCTTAGTTATGTACATGTTTTGAGGACTGTCACATTTAGGAATATTTTTGTGAGGAAAAGAAAAATCTATTGGTTTGCTTAAAATGTTTTCTCTAAATGATTACAGAGGACAGGCAATATTTATCCCTGGCTTTTATTCAAATTGTTGGGCTCAGGCTTTTTATAATCTGTTTAAACAGTGATCGATGATCCTTGATATTTTTTATGACTTATCTCAAAATCATCTACATTTTTATCTGGAACGTGAGGCTAGAAAATCACCAAGTACAACCTTTAATCTACCTCCTATTAATAAAATTATTAGGAACAGCATTTACTTGTATTGTAGTTGTAGGCTAAAAGCGCTGCAAAGGCTTCCTGCGTAGTTCTATTTATGCAGGGATTTCTGGTAGATTCTGGAGGGTTTATAAACCCCAAATGTCACTGGAATTTTGTGGAAGCTTCCGAGAATCTAAGCCATATCTCTGTATCCGACTTCACTGTCAGTTTAAAAGAAAAAAAAAAAAAAGAGAGAAAGAAGAGGGAAAGAGAAAACCCCTCACACTTGATGATTTGTGCTTGGTTACTATAGTGACGAGTCCTGTATGAAAACCCACACAGTTCTGACTGGAATCCAGACTTGCTTATACTTGTCAGAAAAGAAAAGAGAGAAGGAGAATAAATACAATAGCATATATTGAATGGTGGTGTGAACCAAAACTATATGGAAGAAATTATCTGAAATTTAATCTGGGTCTTGTGTTTTTAGACACTGATGTTAAATAGTTCTTTCAGATGGATTTTAAGCACAGAAAGCATGGGCACTTGGTGGTGCAGGAAGACTAAAATTAAACTGAGAGTATGGTCCTTGCTGATATTCCCAAGTGGTGTGACACCTTCAATATTCAGTCTTTCCTTTTGTATTTCCTTTATCCCAGTGCAGGGACCATCACAATTAAACATTTTCATAGTAGATGCTTTTGTGTCTTCAAAACTCCAAGACTTTTATCTTCTTGGATGTTCAATTTCCTTTAGTTTCTAGTAAAACTAGTTCCCCTACTGTCCGAGAGGCTTTTGAGCGGGCCATGAGGTCGGGTGTTGCTTCTAGACATGATCCCGTAGCTTCCAGGTCCCCCTGTGCAGGACTAGGCAGCTTCCAGTCCTTCTGCCAGCTCCAAGGGTTTCTGCGACTAGGCCCCAGGGCTTTTTGGCTTTGAGGCAGTGACAGGGACTAGGTAAGTCCTTTTGCTGCTTATCCAAGGGTATCTTGTCTGAGTTATTTTTGTTTCCTGTTCAGCTGAATGGGGAATTTCTCTCCAATTTTCAATGTCACTTTGTTGATCTTTTCTGAATGGTGCTTATTGATAGGGCTGGCTATTGAATTGTTTGAGGATTTTCCAGTGTTAAGGTTTTTAGCAAGAGTTATGGATCCTTGTATTTGCATTTCACAGAAATACAAGAATTTTGTTGATTTTGTGATTAAAAATGCACCATGAGAGTTGTACTGGTATGCTTCCCATCTAGTAAATGGTGGGATCAGAAGGAGCAGACAGTCTGGCTGCCTGGACTGAATTGGACCCTGGAACATGCCAGAATTCAGTGTTTCTGGGTCACAGGGTAGAACTCGGCACCAGATAAATTACTGATTTGGTTGGGAAGGCTAACTCCATTTAACCTGGAAATCCAAGTATGGACTTTCAAGGTTTTTTAAATCCCCAGCTGAAACTAGAATATTAAAAAACAAACAAACAAACAAAAAAAAAAAACAAAAAAAAAAACAACCTGAGAAAACCATGGAGAACCCTTGATTTAGTTTGAAGTGTTTTTTCTCATACCTTGTTAGCAAAGCTTTTCTGATCTATGACCTGTCCTTCTGTCTTCTGTACTCTCAGAGACATCAGAATTAGGTTATGAGTAGGAATCCTGGCTCCCCCTCTGTGGCAGGTCCCCTGGTAGCCTGAGCTGTGGATGATAGAATGGTTTGTGTTGGAAGGGACCTTAAAGACCATCCAGTCCCATCCCCTGCTCTGGGCAGGGACACTGCCCACTACACCAGGTTGCTCGAGCCCTGTCCAACCTGGCCTTGAACAACTCCGGGGATGGAGCAACAACAGCTTCTCTCTTCCAATGTCTCACAACCCTCACAGCAAAGAATTTCTGCCTGACATCTCGTCTAAATCTCCCCTTTTTAATCTTAAAACTGTTCCCTCTTGTCCTGTTGCTCCACTCCCTGATGAAGAGTCACTCCCCATCACAATTAGTCAAAGTGTCTCATTCTAATTTTCTACTTGGTCATTGTCATACCTGCTTTTTTAAAAAAAGGTTTTATACCGATGTATCTCCACAGTATATTCTGTGCTAACTTACAAAACTCGCTCTGAGCAGATGATCATAGTGAAGCACAGACAATTCACCTTTTGAGTGTTTTAATTTATATCTGCTATCTCAAGTCAGAAAAATAATCTTATTAAAGTTGATAATAAATTAAGCTAATTATTGTAATCCTATCTATTAATGACAATTATATTACATGGATCAGAAGGCTGCCTTTAAAATTTTTATATCTCATTATTAATAATTACTTCTATTAAGCTTTTTCCTTTCGTGTTATCTCTGTGCCTTACCTGAGTAATGAAAATCCTTGAAAAAAAATGGTAATTTCACTATTATTGTCTATAAATACTGAAAATATCAGTCTGGCTTTTAACTGTATTTGCAAAGCTGGCTTATTACTTGTAACAACTCTGTATAGTAGATAATGAAGAAGCTTAGGAGCTTGTGAAAAATTGAAATTTTTCTTATTTATTTTTCTCTTCAAGCAACAATTCATGTGATGCTAATTATTTTGGTGATGGTGACTCATTTGACACAGAGAGGTAAATGTCCAGATGGTAAAATCACTTGGCAGTAACTTCAAGTAAAAGAAATTGATCCGAATAGATATCTTTTTGCCTGCTCAGTAGTTTGCTAAAATTATTATTTAAAAATAGCCTTTTAAGGAAATTATGTGAGTTTAATATTAGAGAGTTAACCAGCTCAAATAAAGAACTAAAAATAGTCTTAAATGGTGGTAATAGCTAATATCTTGAAGATTACTGTTTCATTAATTATCCTATTTTAGCATTTCTGTCTTAACGGAATTAAAATGTTCTATGTGAGGCTGATAGTACTTGTACTTGTTTTATATTGAAAAAAATATGGTCTTGCTTTTAAAGCATTGAATTAAAAAAACCCAGAATATATGGGTTCTGTTCCTGACTTCCCTTTTCTTTATTGGAGGTAAAAAATGTTCAGGGAAAGAACCACTCCAGTTTATTTTTGTTTTTTTAGACATTAATGTTGGGCTGCTGTTCAGAGACAGGACACAGGGTACGTAAAACTGTTCTCATATTCTTAATATGTGACCTGAAGCAAAAGATTTGCATTTCTGTTGTGTGCTCCTGGCTTATGTTTCCATCTTCCCTCATTTCTTGATGAGCTCTTTTTTACATAGTTTGGATGTGTTCAAAGCAGATGCTGCTCATGCAGAGTATTTCACACTGGGGGTTCTGATACTTGCTTGAGCCTGGAGGAATTTTTTTCAATGACCATAACAACAGCAAAATTATTCCTTCCTGGTAATTGCTGTTTTGTCATTTCTCAAGAGAAGGAAGTGAATAAATTTAAAATAATAGCATATGACAAGAAGGGGACCTCTGAAGTCATTCAGATCAGTTCTCACTCTTATGTAATAATCTTGCTTGAAATCCATTTTCATATTTTTAAAAAAGGGGGCCTCAATACTTCTGCTGGAAGTCTGTTCTCTCATGTGATTACAAAACCTTTTTAATGTCCATCCTCTAGTTTATAGATTTTCTTCGTTATTGCATCCTGTATGTCTAACACTTATAGCATCTTATTTAGAAAGGCAGCCAACTTTGCTTTAAAGACCTGATGTTGTGGAGGATTCTTTATTTCCCCAGTAATCTATCCCAACATAGTTTCACTTAGTGCCACCATCAATTTGCATTGTTCTTTTTTTTTTTGTTTGAATTTTACTGACTGCTTCTTCCAGCTGTTGAGGGCTTTTTTTTACCGCCTTTCTTTGTCAGTCTGAAAAGACTTTGTAATATCTCATGTTTTTTGGACTTATGTATCACTATTTATTAGCAAGTTGATTGTGTTCCTGCTTTTCTTTTTCTTAAGTCTTTCTGGAAGATTGTAGAAGGTTGTGAGTTCCTCCTGAGAGGGGACTCTCTCCTTCCCTTCTTAAGCAATGAAGTCACATCAGCTCCAGGACACAACCAGTCCAAGGAGGCTGTGGGGAGAGCCACAAATTAGGACGGACAAGGCTGATGCACACAATTGTGAAATCTAGTAGGAACTAGGAATTTGCTATTCAAGTATTCTAAGAAAGCAGGGAAAAAACCCCTTCAAAACAAAAACCCACTTGGTTTATTTTTGTGGATTTGTGTTTGGGAGGTTGGGATAGCCTAATGAAGAAGAAAATAGCAAAGTGCTGTTTTTTAAGCAATATTTCTTGTTTACTTTTTTCTTTCTATTCTGTTAGCATATTTACATATGTTAATATGGAACCCTGAGCCTCAAGGAAATAACTGCAATCTAAGAATGTATTTCTCCCAATTTGAGAATGTGTACTTTGAAATTGTTTTTTATAGTAATTCCTGGCCTGGTGTAGAGAAAGCAATATTATGAGATTCTCTTCTCACTTGGAAATTTATCATTAAATTGATGAGTCTTGTTTTGTGCCGCTGTGATTTTTGTTGCGGTTGCTTTTAAAAAGATTTTATTTGAAGGAAACAGAAATGATGTGTTTGCAATAGCCTTTTGCTCCTCTGTATAGCTGATAGGAGCAATATTACTTCTGTTACAGGCAACGCAACTGTTACTGGATATCAGATAATAATGGCCTGCAATTTTGTGGTAAGACGTTTCTTTCCCTTCTTACCATTAGTGGACATGCTGAATTTATACTGATTTTAGAGACGGCAATCCTATGAATTACTTTTCTATGAGAAGATTACAAATGGCTATCAAAATACCATTGTGAAACAAAGCTGATATTGAGCCAAAAAAGGCAGTATTATTAGAGTTCTTTAAGAGGCTGTAATCTTGAATGTGTGTGTTTCTATAATCTAGCCATTATAATTAATTTCTTTAATACCTATTATGCTAGAGGTAACACCCATAACACCCATCTATATAAATTATAGTTTACATACGTGTATTAGTGTGCTGTATTTCAAGCTGCATATTGGGATCTCTTGAATTAGTGAGACAGTGTGAATTAGTTGCCTAAATATTTTTTAACATCTCGTTTCAAGTTAGGAAAGCAAAGCAGTATTTAGAAAATCTGTACATACTGTTAAACCTCAACATGAAGAGAGATTCACAGCCTCATTAAGATAATTTAGTTGAGCAATTCCTGTTCCTGACAGTGTGATCAGAAACAGAATTTTAAAAGTTATGAAGAAATAAATAGTAAACTGGGTATTTGATATTAGTATTTTAGATAGTCTCCTATGTCTCAGTTAATGCCAGCTAAAAGTGGAGAAAACAAAGTAATTCTCAGTTTTGAGAATTCCCATGCTTTTACAACTTCAGTCCATCCAAGATATTGTAGGTGAGCTAGAACAAATGGAAAAAAAAAAGGTGTGAATCTCTTCCAAACAGTAACCTGGCTAAACGGCACTGACGGGGTTAACTGTGCTGCTGCCACTAGGTGTCATACTGGGATCATCTCTTGAAGCGCGAGTGATGAGCGAAGGTGCTGCATGAAGGAACGGGATCTCCTTTATGTATTTTAGTATGGAAAAAAAAAAAAGGATAATTTTCCGGGCTGTAATTGCCATGTACCTGCCCCAGTGTGTGAGGAACCTTCCCAAGAGGCCAGACTGGCCCATGTCAGGTGAGAAGGGGTCCGTGCCACGCAACCTACAGCAATGCAGCTGATGAAGTTTTCCTTGCAGATGAGAGAGATCTGTCACAGACATCCTCAAGTCACAGGGGCTTGCTTAGGAAAAACGTGTTTAAATTGCTTCATGTGGGTGTGCTTGGTAATACGATTTAAAAACACATGGGTTTTTTTAATCCTCCTCCAATGTTTCTTTCATATAAAGTTCAAACGAGCCAAAAAAAAACCCCAAAACAAAAACCCAACCAACCCCTGAACATAATGCAGCTTTGTATACAGAAAGACCCTCTCAAAAAGAATTTGCTTCCATAAACACCAAAACACAATGTCAAATAATAAACTTTCTGTTTACTGCAATTGGTTTTACAATTTGGAAATAATTACGGGAATTGAGAATACAAAATCAGTATGAGGGCAACTTTGGGTTTTTTTTTGGTAATTAAACTTGCTGCACTGTGTTTTTTCTGCTCTTCACTCCTTCACTCACAAGATGTCATGTTTCTAATAGAGGGGCCTTACCAATATGTATAAATATTTTATGGGAGGGAACAAAGAAAATGAATCAGAGTCTGAGTGGTGCCCAGTGAAAGGACAAGAGGAAAATGGGCACAAATTTGAAATGCTGGATTTTCTCATTTTGCATATGAAAAGACTTGTAACTGTGAGGTGATTGATCCTTGAACAGTTTGTGGAAAGATGTTGTAGAGTCTCCTTAGAGTTACTGGGAACCACCTGGACATGGTCCTGGACAACCTGCTTGAGCAGGGGTGTTGAAATTAGTTGATCTCCAGAGGTGACTTCCAACCTCAACCATTCTGTGGTTCTGAGTGTTTACATTCTTCACATTGGTCCAGCATTGACAGTACTTGAAAAACAAAACAAAACAAAAACCCAAGAAACAAACCCCCAATACATAATGCTAAGCGTTGTGCTCATAGGCAATGAACTTTTGATAGGTTTGGGGTTTTTTTTACGAAAGGAAAACCACAGTTTCTGTGCTGTAAACTGAAGTATTACTTGGGTTTATACATAATCATCATCACCATCATGTGTGCAAACTTTCTCAGACATTTCAGATTGATGAGAAGGGATCTTTAAGGTCCCTTCCAACCCAAACTGTTCTGTGATCATAAACAACCAACTCACTAAGGCAAAGTTTATATAGCCCAACTATAGAACAGCACATTATGTGGTATCTCTCCATCAGTGTTATGTTTGTGTCTCAAAAACACCAGCGTATCCATCCTTTCAGAGCTGTGCCCTCCACCCCACAAAATAAATTTTTATTTTACTGTGTGCTATAGATCTGTTACATAATTGCCCATAATTGCCTCATCTCAGTCTCACCCAAATTCTCCATTTACAAATACAAGGCGAATTTTCTTAGAAGTTTTTCACAAAGGAGTGAATGTATTTAGGCCAATGCAGTGTGGTAACAGATGTGCTGCAAGTTCACGCAATAGGTTCTCTTTGGGCTTCTGTTCTGTACGTGTGAATTCTGTTATCTCAGACCAGTGATATGTTGAGATACAAAAAACTCTTTAAGGTCCCTTTCAGAGCTGTGCCCTCCACCTGGTTTTTTTTTTTGTTTGTTTGTTTGTTTTTTTTTGGTTTTTTTGTTTTTTTTTTTGGCTGTATCTATTGGTTGTCTTTATGTACCCCTATAATAAATGCTTTATTACAGGGGCTGCTTATAGTGTTTAACACAGTGAGACCCTAATCCATGTTCTTCGTGTCTGGTCAACATGCTGGTGAAATATATATTACTGGTAATTAAAGAAGAAGAAAAGCTTCTTATTCCTTTGATTCAATATTTTCACTAATGATGTGTATGAAGTAGTAATGTGCACATATTTGCCCCTGACATCATCCTGGGTGGAATACTAGATGCTTGGGAAGACAGGGTTAGAATGTAATAGTTTTTTGATATTTCTGGAGAGAAATGACCTAAAAAGAAAAAAAAATAAAGGTGTGAAGTGGAAAGTACTACATGTAAATGAACACACATAGATAAGTACAAAATATATGAGAAGTGATTTGGTGGTGCAGTATTTAGCAGAAATAACTTGGGAGTTACAGGAGACAAGCTACTGTAGATAAATGAGAAATATTTTGCTGTTGCAGGATTGCCAAAACTGTTGGTGTTTATGGAAGAATTATGGGGTGGTTTGACTTCCTCTGGCAGTGCTGAAGATGGGTCCTTTTGGAGTAGCACATCCCCTTGTTGGCAGAGCAGCAGAGAGATACAGCTTGAAGAGGGTGGTCCTTGGACCCTAAACACACAGTGATGCACGTTGATGGTTTCTTGGAGATAAGGAAAAGAGAGTTAGACCTGGATGAAAAAGAAAATGTGGGAGAGGCCAAGGCTTTAAAATATTTTCATTCCAGTAATTTAAATGCCTTAAGAACATGTGTTCAAGGCAGATTGGACGGGGCTTTGAGCAACCTGGTGTAGTGGGACGTGTCCCTGCTCGGGGCAGAGGCTTGAAACTCGATGCTCTTAAGATCCCTTCCAACCCAAACCATTCTATGATTAAAAAGAAGATCTGTACAGCACGTTTTTGGTATAGAACAAGTATATAGCTGAAGAAACAGCCTCATATAGAACATTTTAATTCTGGTAGGTTGTAAATGCTGAGATGTAATAGTGAAAGAAAAATCCTCCAGAATTGGCCATTCCCACCATTTCAGACTAGTTCTAGTTCCAACAATATCTCAAAATAGTGAGACAAAAGAACAGCCCGTTAAGTAGTTTGGTGACTGGGCATCTCTCTGGATCTTGGGTGGGTTTGTGTCAGTCTTGCCTGCTATCTGAGCACTCTTATTAATAAAAATTAATATCCCTTAGATATTATATTTATTTAACTTGAAATTTAGGTCAGTTACATGAATAATGTTTGCTTCATGTAGGCTATTTTTACACCACCTGATTAATAGTTTGTAAGGGCTGTTCCCTATTTGAAATTTCACCTTAGAGCTAAATGTTTATTCACCACCTCAAAGGTGCACATGGAGTGTGTGGAATGGTAGCTGGTAACATTTTAAACTGCATTTGTTTGTTTCTTCTCATATCTTTAATGAAAATAGGTATTAACAGTTAGTTGACCATAAATCCATATAGTTTGTGTTCTCCATTCAGATGACAATAAGGGAATTGCATTCTTCTTCCTTTGAAGAGATGACTACTATTGGGCAAGAATGGTTAATCCATTTTCTAGTGTAATGAAGAATATCTGCAAAAGTGGGTGGTAATTAATTGCACTGTGAACAAGATTTTTAAATAATTGCCTAATGTCTCTTTTTGGACAGGTAAGTTCTTGGCCTAGTGTTTGCAACTTCCTAGTCAGCGCCTGCTAATATAGTAGTCTCAATACTCCTCATTATTATAAAACTCAAGGGTTTCTTACATACCTTAATTGTGGACTTCAGAGCTTAATATAAGCTCTTCTCTTTTTTTTTTTTTTTTCCTTTTCTTTTTTTTTTTTTTTTTCTTTTTTTTTTTTTTTTTTTTTTAATATGTATTAAGGTCTATAATCTCTCCACCAAAGGATTCAACTTGCTTAAAAAACCCCAAACCTACAAATATGTAGAATGGAAAATTCAGTTTATACTGTAGACACCATCACAAAAATACAGTATTGGGCTAATGAAGAGTTAAATGCTATACTACTACCTTATGAATTAATAGGAGAAAAAAAAACCTGCTTATCAGTATGTTCTGCCTTAGCTTAATGAAGGAAGAGACAGGCTGAGTAATGGTTCACTTAACTAATTTTCTATTAACTAATTTTTTAGCTGTTGGTCATTGGAAGGCCCCCATTATCTTACGTTCTGTCTGCTTGTGATTTATCCTAACAAACTGGAAGCAAGTTTTATAATGCAAAGTAAATAACATTTAAAGCCAGCTTCAACCATTAAAAAATAGACAAACAACTCAGGAAATGGAAAAACGTAATAAATAGTTTATATTTTCCTGGGTTTGTTTTACATAATGCTGATTAAAGGCATTGAGTTGACCACGGTGTCCTCCGTACCAGGCTATTTTTGCTACTGTGTTTCAGGGAATCAGACTAGATGGTCTTTAAAGGTCCCTTCCAACACAAACCATTATAGGATTCTATCATAATATTTCTAAAATGGACAAACCCCAAGCATTGCATTTGTAGTAAAGAAATACTAACATACTCAGTTCAGCCCTGGTGTGTGCCAGTGTCTCATTACATTTTATTCAGAGATATTGGATGGTGGTTGATGTTCCCGTGGTTCCTCTTCAACCAGTCAAATGTTTACTCGTTGCTGCCTTTTTCAGCCAGGTATTCCCAGCCCCTTCCCACCTACTCCCCTCTGCCAATAATTTACTTTTCACCTTGAGAATACTGGTATGATTCTTTATTTTTTTTTAAAAAATAAATAAAGACAAACAATTCTGATTTGGGCGGCTCTCCAGCTGCAAGCAGAAATGAGTTAGGGAGAATTTATTGCTAGCACAGTCTATATTCAGTTAGAAATTTTTAGCTAACACTAGTTTACCGGTACTTATGTGTAATATGGGATAAGCAGTATCCTGACATGCCTCAAGCTGTTGATTCTCTTTGTCAACTACTACAGGTTGTTATTTTCAACTGAGCAATGCAGCTGCTTTTAGGTCTGTGCTCTAAACTATATTTCGGTTTGGAAAAAACCCACCCCATAAATCTTTTTAGAGATTTCCTTTTTCTTTTATGTCTGTCTTTAAGAACTCTGTGATCAGCGCAAGTCCTCTGAATTTTGAAAGGACTCACTTTAATGTATTTGCTGCTAAAATCTAATTAATAGAAAACAAAGAAAATGGAAGGTCTTGTTTGCTTTCCTAAAGCACAAAGATTTGCTAATCACCTTGTCTGTGGTGTGGTTCACTCTGGAGTGAACTGTTTAAATAGAAGGGGTTTGCACAGTCTGAATGAACTTTGAGAAGACACTCAAATGTCACATTTCTCTGAGTCTTGTCACAGTGTTCATCCCTTCAGAGACTTATCTTTTGCTAGCTATTTGCTTAGAAAAGAGTGTTAGGAGCTGCATTTTAACAGTCTTTTTCTTGGGGGTTTTCTGACATTGGTGTGTCTGGTTTCACAGAGCATGTATTTGCTGATGGAATTAATGAGTTTTATCAAAGGCTATGCATTGCAAACATCTAAGGGCGATAGCCTGGAAAGCCAATTATTAGGAGCTTGCTTCTCTCTTTGGATTTGATTGATCTGGAATAGGTTGAATAATGATAATATTGTTCGTAGTACAGGCATGGAACAGCACTAGTGTCACATGTGTCACTGCCTCTATGACATGCTTTTATGTGTCACGCTGTGTTTAGAATCAGGGATCTTGTGTTCCTGCTAAAACCATTGTGCTTTATGTGGCCCAGGGATTTGCCTCATGGACACATGGCCCTCACTGTTGGAATTTAGTGATTTACGGAATTCTTTCACCATGTCTGGAAACCCAGCAATAATGTGTTCCTTGTTAAGATCTTAGTACATACTAGGAAATTTACTGGTTTTTTTCTCAGTTTTGGTTTAGAAGACAACCTTTCAAACAGAGGTTGTATATCTGTGATTTTCATATGGACTTTAAGGAAATTAGGAGTGAAAGATCGCAACCTGGAAACTGACAGTCTAATTTGGTTTTACTAAAATAAGAGCTGTGTGACTAGGGCAAGACCAACTGAGTAGTAGTAGGAAAAGTGGAGAAATAGTGTTACCTGTAGCTTAAAATTTAGGACATCTGGGAGTGGTAAGGTATGAAAACCGAATGCAAGCAGAGGAAACGTATTTATTTTTGAAGTATGCCTTATTTATGTTTCCCTCTCAGTTTCAAAGAGTTTCTTATACAGTACCTCTTAGTTTTTTATTAGAAGCATGCTATAGAAGACATTAGACTGTTTTGAAGAATTCTAATTACAGATGAGTTTTGAGGATGACTTTACATGAACTGTATTTATATGACCTTATTTAATGTTTTTTTTGTATTTGGAGTTCTACTTTTTTAACATGTCTAGACTGATTGACAGAAATTTACAATGTCTATTATTTCAATTTTCCTTCAGAAATTAAATCAACACAGTAAAACATGATACTTGTACCATGCTATGACAATAAAAGTTGCAGTAGGGGCTGAGGGAGAGTGATTGTCACCTCTAATCTTCCCCCTCTACAACTCGTGAACTCACAACATTTTTGGAGGATGCAGTTTGTTTTAATACTTTGACAGCAGCATAAAGAGCTGAGTGTATTCCTGATGTTTTTCCATCATCAAGAAAAAGCACAGTCAATTAAATAAAAAAAGAAGCTTTTCTTCAGTGAAGAAATTGAAATAAAGGGGGAAAGGTGGTTAATACTAGCTTAACTGTTCTTAGGAATGAAAGCTCTTTGGGGCCAGGGATAGAGGATGCTTAAGAGAAGTTCAGAAACTTCACAAAAACATATGCCCTGTTCAGTAGATTGTTAGGTAGGAGAATATTATGGTTTTTAGGACGTTTTGCTTTGTCCCCTGAGATTGCAACATTCTGTTAGCATTGGGATAAACACCTTGAAAAACAGACTGGTTGAATTTTTTTAAATGTTTTTATATAAAAAAAAATGTGAGCAAAAAATGCTTCACATTGAGATCTTATAGAGTAAAGTTGATAAAGCATTTGTGCAAAACTGCAGAAAAAGGATTTTTCATGTGCAGAAAGCATTTGGTGTTGTGTTATCCCCTAGCTGGGAATAAGGAGCTCTTCCGATCTGTATCCCACCCTCCCACCCTCCAAGTTTTAGATCAGCTTTCTGTCCAACATCTGACGTGGTTGGTGTTTTTTTCTTAAAATCATGATCAGTTGCTTGAGTGGAAGCTGCTTTGTCAAATTGATCGGTTTCCATGAGCTCACTCAATGTTTTCAAGGGGCCAGTGAAGCTGATGTCTCACTTGTGAAATAGGACTCACTGCAGTTAAAGATG
Source organism: Nycticryphes semicollaris (assembly GCA_013400055.1). Taxonomy (NCBI): domain Eukaryota; kingdom Metazoa; phylum Chordata; class Aves; order Charadriiformes; family Rostratulidae; genus Nycticryphes; species Nycticryphes semicollaris. The sequence goes on along the minus strand of VXBJ01005762.1, from coordinate 127,772 downwards.
AGGTTGTTATAAAGGTGATGGGCATGATAATCAGAGAATGGTTTGGGTTCGAAGGGACCTTAAAGATTATCATGTTTCAAGCCCCCTGTCCTAGGCAGGGATATCTCCCACTAGACCAGGTTGCTTAAAGCCCCATCCAGCCTGGCATTGAACGCCTCCAGGAATGGTGCAGCCACAGCTTCTCTGGGCAACCTGAGACAGTGTCTTGCTACCCTCACAGGAAAGAATTTCTTCCTAATATCTAATCTAAATCCCTTTCAGTTTAAAACCATTCCCCCTCATCCTATGGCTCCACTCCCTGATCAAGAGTTCTTCCCCTTCTCTCCTGTAGAAGGTACTGAAAGGCTGCTATAAGGTCTCCCCAGAGCCTTCTCATCTCCGGGCTGAACACCCCCAACTCTCTCAGCCCATCCTCACAGCAGAGGGGNCAGCCCATCCTCATAGGAGACGTTCTCCAGCCTTCAGAGCATCTCTGTGGCCTCCTGTGGACCCATTCCAACAGGTCCATGTCCTTCCTGTGCTGAGAGCTCCAGAGATGGACACAATGCTCCAGGTGGGGTCCCATCAGGGCAGAACAGAGGGATAGGATCACTGCCCTTGCCCTGTTGGTCATACTGCTTTTGATGCGTGATGACTCTTCATTGACCTGGTACAAAATAGATCCTGGTTGCATAGTTTTAACCTTGAGCACAATAAACAAATTCTTCACTTGTGTATTTGGCTATTGGTCCTTGTGCAGTTACAACTACTAAGGTAAACATAGTATGAAAAATTCCCCATTTACGAGGAATTGTGTTGGTAGAAACGACTGGAAAAGGTGCAATTGGAAAAGGTGCAATTCAACAGAAAACTAAACACAGCACATTTACCTTAAAATGTTTGAGGCTGATGAAGTAGATAAGGTATGCTTTTGTGACAACACTGAGACAGAGATGAGGGAACAGATTTAGAGGAGGAGGTAGATATTTCTTGGAAGATCAATGAGAAGAGGTTTGATGACACATGCTGGCTTAGGGCTCTTATGTCTAAGTGATGGGGGTGGGAATAATGTTTATAAAGTACTAGGTGAGTGGGTTGCCTGCACAGTACAGAAAAGCGTTGCTTTTGTTAGCATTGTCCCAGCATGTGTAGTTCCATGTGCTGTTTGTGTGGACTTTGATTTCTGGGCTGCACAAATTTTCTGTCTAGGTGTTTTTCTTGCATCACTTGGAATTCTCTGTCATGACAGATCTTAATCTAGCTCATCTAAGCTACAGTCAGGACTGGGTGGCTTTGTCTGTTTAGCAAATTCGTAGTGCTTTATTGATAGCTTATTCTGGATTTTTCAGCAGTTTCTTTCTTGAGTTTTCACTCAGATTGCAGTTACCACCTAGTACTTAGTGTTCATCTGAGCTGTAGATCTTTCACAAACTTTTTTTTTTTTTTAATATAAAACCCAGGTCCCTGTGGCTCCTTTATACTTGAAGTGCAAAACACAGAATTTGACTTCACAGTCCCTTTTCCCTGGCTTTAACAATGCTTGTGGTCAAACAGTAGTGGTGGGTTTCTTGCATCCACACAATGCTTGCAGATACAGTGAGAAATGATGCTAAATGGTCTTCAGCTGTGACCATACAGAAGCTTTGTTCTTTCATGCTGTAGAAGTTCTATTATTAATGAAATATATGATTTTAAAAAGCCCGCCTAATGCAAAATACTGTGGTGTCTCAAACCCTCTCCTGTTAAAGAAGACAATGATCAGTATTTAAAATGTTCCCTTTTTATATTAAAATATTAATTTAATTGAATATAAAGGAAGAATAACTCCAGCCCTGCTTTCAGGCAGTCCTTTAACTTGTTTTGCTCTTGGTATATGATAGATGAGTAATCAGAACCACCGAAGAGTGTGACTTTGGATCTAATTAACTAGTGTTGTAGAACATGTGTGCCACAATTGGTCTGAATGACTCTTAGCAAATCCTTCGCAAAGTGTGATTCCTCACAAGCAATGATACCAAATGCCCAGGTTTCATTTATAATAGTCTGCTACTCTTTCTTTAAATAATTTCTGATTGTGTATGTATGCAACTGCACAAAGATTTCAGTGCATTGAAGATATATTCAGCCTGTTAAAATTCTTATTTATGGGAGATCTGCACGAGAAGTGTGGTGGAACCACCTGCTTCCTGATCAGGAAACCTGCAACTGAAATAAAGGGCATCTGCTCTCTTGTTTAGATACAACAGAAGCAGATTTTGAAAGTAGTTTAGGTATAGAATTCCCATTTATATCTGAAAGAGGTAATTACTAATTTTAAAAAATATTGATCTGAAATGTTAAATATCAGAAATCCCCAGGCAGGGATAACAGAATGTACTTCTGTTGTGTCCGTGCCTTTATTTCATTTTGGGGACCATGGCTGTCAGGAAAGCGATTGCTTATTTGCTTGTTGCTGTTTTCCTCTCCTTGGCTAACAGCTTGCTCAAAAAAATCTCTTGGTAGCTTCTCCTGCCGCAAACCTTCATCTCAAAACCCCATCTCATTTTGATGGCAAAACTTAAAAACAATGGAAGGAAAAATATAGTTTCAGAATCAGCCAAAACAATTCTGCCCGCACCTCAATTGAGTTGTATAGTGTCAACTCATTTTCAGAAATATTTTTAACTACTCAATTTAACTATTTTTCTTTGTCATTGAAATATTTGTCAAAAAAGTTATATTGTGAATGAAATGCGTGATTTAAAAAAACCCCTCTCCTAATGTAAAATATTATGGTGTCTCAAACACTTTCTTGCAAAGGAGACTATTACCAGTATTTTAATTGTTCCCTTTTTATCTGAAAATATTAATTTAATTGAATTTTTAATTGAACATTTATAAATTGATTTTAGATTAACTTTTTCTCTTAGACTTGTTTGTAATAGATATGCTTATTAACAGCAAATCTCTAGGATAGAGGGTGATAATAGGAACCAAAATAGGAGAGTGGGGAGGAATTCCATGATTCTGCTGTGGAGAAGACTAAATGTCAGAATTTTTTGCAAATAAAACTGAAGACAAGGGAATTGCATCTATTTATGGAAATCAGATGTAACAGCACTGAACATGAAGTATTCAAGATGGTTTTAATTGCGTACTAGCTTCTGACAATTCAGATTATCGTGCTGTCACTCAGGCTGGGCCTGCCACAAGTTAACAAACTTCTTAATGCTGCCTACCTGGTACCTATAATTATCATGAATCAAATAGGAAATCTCTTATTCTGAAAATTAATTTGGCATTTACAATTGCCACAGCCTGTCCTAACCAGACTAACTGAATGGTTCTATTTACCACCCACTCCCCACCCCATGGAAGGAATTAATTTTTCTGTATTGTACCATTGTGTTAATGACACATGTTTTAATGTATTCAACTTCTGCAATTAGCTTATTTTCAAAAGTCATCGCCTTCCTTCTTATCTTTTCTCTGCTCTTTGTCTTTTTTGCTTTGTCATTGCTCATGACTAACTTTATTCCCATTGAGTTTGGACAGACACCTTAATGTCAGAGAATTGTCTCCCAAAAAGCCAGTGGTTTTGCCCTTCCTTTTTCCCTCTGATGCTATTATCAACATTAAATAAGCAGCACCTGCTTTTTTGATGCTGAATTCGGAATTCACTGAATGCAGTTCCTGTCAGTGCTCCTCCTTACCCCTATGTTAGCACTATAGGTTAAGTGTAGCCAGATGTGATGGAATGAAAGTGGGTAAATGATATTTTTCCAAGATGCTCTTACAATATCCAATCAGTGCATAAGCACAGATACTGAAGCATAAGGATTATTCTAATACTTTAATTCTTTTCTTCCTCTCTATAGTAGTTCTGAGATGACGCTTATTTCACTTACTGAGCTAATTAAGTTTGTGATTAAATTAATAGTGTAACATCACCTGGTTTTGTATATTTCTTTGCAATTTATGATTTATTTAGTTTAAAGCTTTCCTACGACATTTATCACTGGAATATGTCAGATCTTATTAAGAATAAAACAGAGTCAAGGATTCAGGATTTTTGAGCATCTTAAGTTTTGTTGTGTGTAACTGGACCTGTGTATTCTCATAGAAAAGCTTTGAAAATTGATTTACAGAATTTCCAGGGATAATGCACTCATTCCACAGCACAGCCAGAAATGGAATCAAAATTATTTGATGTGTCCTTAAATTTCTTTCTACAAAGTATCCTTTCCTTGCATAAAATAAATAAAAAAAAAAAAAGTAAATTGCTCTTAATTCTTTAAGAGGTGTCTTTCATCACTGTGGTAGCCACAGGAAGGACTTTCCTAGGAGAGTGTTAGGACCTGTCGGCAGAGCTAGGAAGGCACAGTGGCTGAGGTCAAACAGACTGGTCTCAGTGCCTGAACTGCTGCTGTCACTCAGGGAGCGGTGAGGAGAACCCCTTGGGGTCACAAGACCTGAGCAGGATTAGAATAGATATAAGGTCTATGGTCTAAGAATAAGTCTAGCAGGTCTAATTTGTCACCTTGCAAACAGGGTGACATATTTAAATGTCTTTCCTGGGCCTTTGGTCATGTCATGCTGTCACCTTCACCTATAGTCTTGTATTTTTTCATTACTCTTAGTGCCTTATCTAAGTATTTAAAAATAACAGTGCTGCTCAACCACTCAACACAAGTCAAGTAACAATGTAGATGTGACCCTTGAATTTTGTCCATTTTGGCAGGAAAGCAAAGAAAGTTTAATACTTTGAGATGGGAAGCCACTAATATAAACATGATGTAGCCTCTCTAGGGTGTAAATTCCAAGAAAGATGAGAAAAACTTCTGGGAAGGAGACAGAAAATGCAGATTTCAGATGATGGCCAATGCTATTGATATTTCATAAACTGGTAAGACCCCACTTGCAATTGGATTTTTAACTACTTTCTCTTCAAATAGTGTGATCCAGGAAGAGCTTTAAGGGCAGGTGACCAGTCTGATTGATTGTGTAGCACATGAGTGCTTAAGATATGGATAACCACAAATTATGCTTTATGTCGAGACTTATATTATTTTTGTACCTACAAAGGTAGCTTAGCAAAAAAATTATTTGAATCTGTATCAGAATGTCATTTTCTGAACTCACCATGATCTTATACATCCTTAAGAATAAAGAAAAAGCTGGAATACAAAGACTGTAACAGGGTTTCAGCTATTTAACCATTAGGGTGAAAAAGCTGAAGTTGAAGCTACATTTTATATTCAGCTTCCATGGCTGGATTTTAGTGTATTTATGAAGGCTTGTAAGGAGGTAAAAATAAATAATTTAACAGGGCCACCTCTTACAGCTTGTTGCTTACTTGAATAAAGTGAGGATCGATGTAACTTGCAAAGATCTAAAAAAAATAAAATAAATTAAAACTCATCATTTTCATTATGTAGAGCCCAATCTGTTGTTATATTGGAGACAAAATAATGGCATACAATTATTTTTATCAGATAGAGGACATGTTTTAATAATAACAGTATCTTTAATATTTTAAACTGTCCTGGTTTGAGGTAAAACAGAACCAGTTTTCTG
>VXBJ01005762.1:42373-122085 GCA_013400055.1 Nycticryphes semicollaris | reverse complement strand
TTTTTTTAATTTTAGTATTAATACTTCATGAAAGTAGTTTAATTCTTTTTCTAAACTCATAAATCTCCTTATTTCTTCCTCTCCTTTTTTGGGGGGTGAAGGCCCATCTGTCAGTCTGGTTTTGGTAAATTTGTCTGAAACCATGACATAAACTCACATATATTATTCTATGAAATATATATCTTTATTATGTGTCTAAAGGGGGAAATTACATAGCTGGAAATGAATTTTTAGAAACTAAGTGTCTGCAGGTTCAGTGAACTGAATATAAGGATAGTGAAGCTCAAACTCTGATCCAAATCTAATGAGAGAATGTAATTATTTTATTATATCACAGCTTTACATTTATTTTTCTCTTTTGGATATATCTATCTTGCACAGACTCAAGAGTTATCAAATGCAATCACCTAGAAAATGGCAGATCTTCATTCTGGGACTATTATTTTATTAGAAGAATTTTTGCCAGTAAATTCAGGAATCCTTTCTGAATCATATGACCTTTACACTACACTGTGAAATGGCAAAGATTTTATAGGACAAATATATATACTTGCGATGAAGATCAAAGAAGGTAGGGATTGCTGTTGGTCTGTTGATTAGGTATGACAGAAGGACACAGCAGCTGGTATTGATAAATTTTCTTTATACAAAACAAATTGATAGACATCAAAGTGGATTTTTAAAGAGGAATGTTAAAGTCGCTAACAAAGTGATGTGGGGAATGTTTCTGGTGAGTACTTTCCGGAAGAGGGAAGGACTATGTGTGAAAACGATCAATAGATCCAGTTGGAAATGTTATACAATCGGTCAGCTGTAGTGGGGAGCCTCTTCATAGCATGTGAAAAATGAGGCATTAAGAGGAGAGACCTCAGAGGATATTAAGCATGTGGTAGCACATGGCAGCTGGCCTTGTCTCTGCATAGCATTTGTGTCTTCACGGTCTCTCCTTCTGGTTTTGGAGATAGGTCTAGTAATAAGAACAGCCGGGAGTAGAAACAGGATAATCATAAAATCATAGAATGATTCAGGTTGGAAGGGACCTTCAAGATCATAGAGTTCCACGCTCCTGCCATGGACAGGGACGCCTCCCACCAGACCAGGTTGCTCGAAGCCCCATCCAACCTGGCCTTGAACACCTCCAGGGATGGGGCAGCCACAGCTTCTCTGGGCAACCTGTTCCACTGCCTCACCACTCTCATAGGAACGAATTTCTTCCTAATATCTAGAATAAATCTCCCCTCTTTCAGTTTAAAACCATTACCTCTTGTCCTATGGCTCCACTCCCTGATCAGCAGTTCCTCCCTGTCTCTCCTGGAGCCCCTTCAGGGACTGGAAGGGGCTCTAAGGTCTCCCTGGAGCCTTCTCTTCTCCAGGCTGAACACCCCCACTCTCTCAGCCTGTCCTCACAGCAGAGGTGCTCCAGCCTGCGAGTATCTTTGTGGTGCTTCTCTGGACTCACTGCAACAGGTTCGTGTCCTTCCTGTGCTGAGGACTCCAGAGCTGGACGAAGTGCTCCAGGTGGGGTCTCATGAGAGGAGAGCAGAGGGGGAGAATCCCCTCCTGTAACGGCTGGGGTGGAAAATTAATTAGAACTACAGCTTTCCTTGAGTTGAGCTTCACATGTGGTTCATAATTCCATGCTTTGAACAGACAGGCCAAGACGTTATTTTGGAGAGAAGTCAAAGTGGAAATAGAGAGACAGAAAACGATTATTGTTTCTTACAGATAAAGATTCTACAAAAATCCCAGTGAATGCTGAAGAGGTAACAGCTTGCTGAAGGAAAGAATACAAGAATATAGAAAAACAGATTCAGAATCACAAGAGCGAAAAGAAGGATTCAAAATTTTGGGCAGAGTTTTTTAGTAACTGGACAACTAAACAAGAGAAAGGTGGAAACGTCATTCTAACCTTTGAGCAGGAAAGGATTGTTCAGAAGCACAGCTGGAAAATATTCTTTATGTATGCCACACTGGGATGTTTAGTGCTGATCTGGGAAGGAACTGGTACCACAGGTCAATGGAGTCCTTGGGCTCACTGGAAATTGCCAATAGGGAATGTATTTGCATGTTATGAACTGGTCTGATGCCGCTCATTCTTCTCTTAGAAGTCATCAGATAGTCTTTAGTAATTGCAGTGTCTTTAAGATAAATCTTGACTGGTTTCAGCTGGAAGGCAGGCTTGACTTTAAATCCATTTTAAAAATACATATTATAGGGGAAAAAAAATGTAAGCTATCCTACAGCCTGAAGCAAGACACCTTTATCTCTTTTCTTCTGACAAATTGAAATATCTGCTGTAGATCTTTGACACTGAAACAAATCCTGCCAATTTACATACAAGGTTTATGATTTTCTCCTCCAGATGCTTTTAAGAAAATTAAGTACTTGCTGGGGTAGCGGAACTTCTTTTAATTGCATATTTCAGAACATATCTACAACTGGAAATAATAACAAAAAATTGATTGTTTGATAGTTTTTGTAGAGCGTTTAAAGATGTTTTGTTCTGTTTCTGCATGGGTAACTAGAACTTTCTCAACATTCATCAGGGTAGAACATTTGAGGAAGAGAGTTTGAATATTTCTCCACAATTTGACTCCAAGGGGTAGAGCTTTGAGGAAAACATTAAGGCACACAGGCAGAGCTCTAGGGGAAGTATTTGACCCTGTCATCACCTCAGCCATGTTGTCTCATGAAAAATTCATTCTCTATTTCTTGGAATTTTTCATAGACAGAGAATGTATTTAAAGAAAAAAAGTATGAACTTTTCCATACATACAGAAAGTGGGATAAATACAGTATAAAGCATAGTAGAAATACATTGTCCTATAAAAACTTCAAGTGAAACAGTTATGGTTTTCTGATGCTTACAATCCTTAAAGTTTGGTTTTTTTTATTAAATGTAAAACATACACACAACCATCTCCAAGAATAATTACACATTTTTGCCTGGAATATTCAGAACCAAGTTTTTCCTCCATTGAAATGCAGGGGTATGTACACCAGATCTACTAGACTGGTTTTTGAAAAATTTCTTTTGATTGAAGCACTGGCTGGTTGTCTTCAAAACTATTTCATTGTTCGCACAGGAAGGCCTCTGGCCAATTTTTCAATTTGATGAGGAATTCCTATTGTCTTTTTGGGATGGAATTGATAATAGACTGTTTGAAGAATTGGATTAGACCTGCAAAAAGTTTACAGGCATTGATGTGCTGATAAGCAAGATCATCTAAACTCTGCCTGGCAGCTTCATTACTCTTAATTCGTTCTGGTTTTCACCCAGCAGGGTGGATATTTTAGCTTGGCAAATATTTTAGTCATTTGCTAAAACTGTCACCTGTACCTGTTGAGAAGAATCTGCTGTTTGCAAATATTACCACAGGCATGCATAACTGCACAAGTTCGCAATATACAACACATTGTATAGACTAATTCCAGTACAAAATTGGGTGAAACTTATCCACGGGAATAGGGAGGCTCAGAAACTCTAGAGGAGATTTCTATAACTTTGCAAAATTAGGTTTGTATAGGATGAGGTAACCTAGAGCTGTAAAAAAAGGAAAAGGGATGGAAAAAGCAATATGTATGCCAACTTTACAGTTAGTACTGACTCGTGTTGACAGTCACAGATAGCACAGAATTTGTAGATGCCTAAGGGGTCAATTGTTATATTAACATTTGTACATCAGATTATAATTCTGTGTGACACGTGATATTAAAGCTACAAATCCTGTTCTAAGTAGCTTACGAACTATCTTAAGTCATTGTGAAAAAATAACTTAAAGTGACAATAATGTGTGTCTCTTCCATGAAAGTTGAAAGACTTTCTTTGCCAGCGTGTAAAGCTTCTAGCTTGATTCAAATGACTAAGAGATTATGAGTGGATTGTTGTTTTTGTCGTGGCCTTGCAGTCTACCTGCTTTATATATAACACACAGAGTACTTGCCTAAAAAGGGACTAACTGGAGACATATGAAGATACAGAGACCCTTGTCATGGGGACTGCTGTTCTTTAATAAGCAGAAGGGACTGTGATGTAATTTGTTTCAGAGAATTAATTTTATCAAAAGTTCCAGTAGCTCACTGAGGTAAAAATTATAGGTAATAAACAAAGGGGATTTCTGGGGGAAATTCTTCCCCCAGAAATGGGCAAGGCATAAATATCACATACAGAAGCTTAAATGAACAAAGTCGACCTTTTTATTCTCAAGTTCTCTTGATAACCTGAGTTTGATGAAAATTATTTTGTAATTATTTCACTCAAGCAAATTATATCCTCATTGCAGGGTATTATCTTGTGAGCCTGCATTAGAAACTAGAAGGCGGCTAAGTATTTGCTGGTTCAGGAAAATCCTTTGCTAGTGCCTTCTTAATCTGGCTTGAAGAGCATTTGTGACTTGACAGAAAATTCATATTGGGTGAAATGTCCATGAGGGTCCTTGACAGAGAGCCTGGTTATTAAAATGTGGGTTTTTTTTAACGGGGGTGAAGGTGAAGATGTGAAAACCAGCCTTAACGTAAAAGTAACTTAAAAATCAAGAAAGCAATGCTATAGTTTCTGCATCTTGGTAGGTGGAATAAGCATTTTCTAAAGTGATTTTATGTGAATGCTACCTTCCAGTTTGATGTCTTTCTCATACATATTTTCACATGTTAAGTCTAGTGATAACTTACTAAATGATGTCCTTGACCTCATAAAAGAGTACTGTATCCAGAGAGAAAACTGCTTTTGCCAATTTCTTCAATCTCTTATTTCAGAAGGGTGCCCTTTAGCCTAACTCAGTTGCGGTCTTCTGTCAGAGGCCACTGAATCATATAGTGAATTCATGCAGCAAAAAGAATACTGTCTACACTGGCCATGTGATAGTCTCTAGTTAAGACAGGCCAGTCCTGTTTGAATTGCCTCATAGTTTTATAAGCCTTCGGGGAAGCAGTTCATAATATTTGCCTGACTGAACATGGTATCAACTTATATGGAACATAACTCGGCACAGGAGGGATGTGGACCTGTTGGAGTGGGTCCAAAGGAGACCACAAAGAAGATCAAAGGGCTGGAGCGCCTCCGCTGTGAGGACAGGCTGAGTTGGGGCTGTTCAGCCTGGAGAAGAGAAAGCTCCAGGGAGACCTTAGAGCCCCTCCCTATCCCTAAAGGGGCTCCAGGAGAGATTGGGAGGGATTCTTCATCAGGGAGGGCATCAATGAATGGTAATGGCTTTAAACTAGAAGAGGGTAGATTTAGATGAGATATGAGGAAGAAATTCTTTCCTATAGCGGTGGTGAGACACTGGAACAGGTTGGCCAGAGGAGCTGTGGCTGCCCCATCCCTGGAGGTGTTCAAGGCCAGGTTGGACGGGGCTTTGAGTACCTGGTCTGGTGGGAGGTGTTCCTGATCATTACTGGGGCATGGAATGAGATGGTCTCTAAATTCCTTTCCAAACCAAACTGTTCTATAATTCTATAATGCCTGAGCTTTGTGAAAAGAACGCATAAGTTGTGGTGTATCCTTGACAAAAAACCCCAAACCAAAAAGCAAACAAACAAAAGGACCACCTTTCCCCAGTAAATTATTGCCTAATATTAAAAACAAACAGAAAAGCATGCACATACCTCTCTAGGAATTACAGGTATCACATTTCTCATTTTGCTAGCACAATAGCGAGTAGCAGCCTTCCTGCAGGATAGTAACCTGAAAAAAGAGTTTTTGGGTAGGTGTCAGAGTAAAGCATCCCCAGTGTGCTTTGGAAGTTTCTCTGTTCACTCTTTACAACAGCACCTGGATTTTACTAGAGGTTCCTGCTCTGAGAAAATGCATCACAGGTGGTAATGGAGTGCAGAGTGAAAAATGGAGAGGAAAAAGCCTCTAGTATACTGAAGTCAAAAGGTATTTCCATAAGTGCAACTATTTGGTTATTGAGAAAAGAATGTGTAGCAGCAAATGTGCTGTTGAGTTGACAGAAATCCAGTTTATTTGCCTTCATATTTATTGCAAATTAATGTAGATGCTAATGCTCCATAGCTTTAGATGAAATACAGATAAAAGATGCAAATGACAGAAGTATGATATGCCATGCCTTCATGTGGCTTTATACTTTTAGAATCCACTATTGCTCATGTTTAAAAAACCTAAAAATTAAAAGAAAAGCAGGAGGGGGCAACAAAAAGACAAGCAAACATTGACTGTCTGTGAAAGAAAGAGTTTTGTAGTTCTGTTGGATTTGGGAGGGTGTTTGGAAATGGCACTCATTACCTACAAGGCTCATTTAGAAAAGAAATCTGAACACAGATTCATTCAGGCCTGGGACAGATGAGTATCACTTGAGTGAACTGTTCTGGTTAGAAAGCTTGGACAGAAAAAGAATGATGAGGTGGCAGTGATTTTAAGAAGGCTTAATTAGAATTAGAACAAGTGTAGGGAAAATAACCTACACTTGTACATACAAGGAAAGTGAATGCTTATCCCGCAGTGTATCCTCATTGGCTGTATATTATATATATCCAGGGTGTTTAATTTTTCTTAAAAAAACCCCTTCAATTTAAATGAAGATAGTTAAGTAGCAGTATAACGATTCATTTGTTTGAATTATAAATGGATCCGATTGATGGTTTGAGACAGTGGAAGAATAAAGCAGAAATAGGTGAGGATCAGGGAAAGCTCATAACCTACATGTCATCCTTAGGAGTAAAGGTCATATACTGTATCACAGTCAAAAGAAATACCATACATGAAAGAATAAGCAGTTTCTCCACAAAACTTTAATTTCTGTGAGGTATGTCAGAATTTGAATGTATGTTTGAATGTGTTTCTCTGAAGAAGGGAACTTCCTCTGCTTTTCTCCTTTTGAATGTATGGACTCGGACAACCACAGTTCTGTTTCATAAATAAATATAAGTAACAAAGCACTGAAAAAATGTACTTGTGCTTTTGCCCTTTTCTCTAAGAAAAGCAGGGAGGTAACAGAAGCATGTCATGAACAGTGGAGTTAAGTAGAAACTTCATAGTTTTGCTGCTTTACATTTTATAATTGAATCCGAACCGCTGTTGAGTGTTTATCCCTGACTGCCTGAAGAGAAGGCTGAGTAGCCCAGTTAGGGGGAATAACACACTCCTCTGGTCGTTAGAGACTTGTAGGCACTTGAACAGCAGTTGGACCACCGTTATGTCTTCCTGCCATTCTGGTTATCAAGCTGGAAATGGATCATTGCTTCATTTTGCATCACTTCACAATTTATAGTGATAAATGTTTTTTAATGGTCAAAGATGTCAGGCTGTAATAATGAAGTGGAAATATAATAAATTGGGGCAGTGAAGGTACTCTGAAGGTAAAGGGAAAACAGAAACACTGTTAAGCAAGACATCCCTTCATTCTCTCAGTGAAATAAAGCTGCCTGCACACCCTTTCCATTGCCAGGTGATTTCCAAAATTTATTTCTATATAACCACTGATTTTGTGAACAGAATTAGATGTGAATTAAACCACCGAATCTGGGCATGCCTGAATGGCAGCCTTTGGGCAGTGTGATGAAATTCTCTGCCTGGGCTGTTTGCAGAAGCAGGATGAGAGAGCAGTGGTTACTCTGAGACACGCTTCAGTCCTACTGTATTAAAATGTCAACTATGGAACTAATTTCCCTGCTGTTTCTTAGCTGGTTACCTTCCTCAAAAGAGGAAGAGCTTAGCTCAGTATCCAAAATCACTAAGCAAGGTCCTGACATTCAGATACTAAAAACACAGCTTCATGCGGGCGAGTTCAAAAAAGATCTATATCCAGTATTCCCTGAGCCACCTACCTCAACTGTAAAAACAAATTATCAAACCTATTAAAAGTTATCAATACTTTTACATAAATATCCACTCTTTTACCCCTGCTCAAGTCATGGATGTCCCACTGAATTCCTTGACTGATTATGATTTAAAATATTTTTACTTAGTATCTTCCTTTTTCCAACACAATGATTAGATTTCTCTGGCTATACTGAATTCTTAACTGCCATTTAATTTCTGGAGCTAAATTTTGAAAAAGAACAACAATGAACCATCTTAACTGGTGCTGTGTTGATCAGTTCAAGATCAATTCCTTGGTTGATGACTCCCATATTTCAATTTCCTATAGGTAAATGAAAAATATTAGTGCTAGAATTATTCTTACATTGTTACTGTATTTATTCCCGGACTCTTTATTGAAAAGAATACTTGATTCTAGAGAAATAGATCTGAATGCCATGGAAATTTTCTCCCAGGATTTGGCTGTCTCTAAACTTCCTTTTGTCAGTAACTCTTTCCAAATGGTAGTTATTACTGAGTAAGTATTGCTCCTACACCTCTTATTCAAAAGTGGTAAGCCAGAAAGTATCAATAAATGTATAATATTTCATACTGCTTAGCCTTCTTCCATTAGGATCATCACCCACCAGGGTGGCGGGTTCCAGGAGAATGATGGCATGTTTTCTCTTTCTAACCATTCCAGTTATATTTCAGAGCTCCCATTACGCATAAATTCAGAATCTATGTTATACTGTGTGAATACTCACAAACAGTGACCTTTTTCAGAAAATTTCAAGTAGTTATCCTTTTATATCTTACCTTCAAAAAAGTTACTTCTGTTAACTCATGGAGCAACAGTAGAACAGAATACCAAAGAAAAGAACAAATAAAATAATTATTTTCTTGTTTTTAAACCTCTCTTAATAATGCTTGTAACAAAAACACAATGTCTCAGAATTAGATAATAAAAGATAATAAAAGGAACAAGTGGACATTCTGAAAAATATATAGTAGTGACCTCATTAGGATTTGATGAGGAGATCATTGGCTTACCAGACTGTTACTTGATTTGATGCTGCTATTTTTATCTTTCTAAAAAGTCAAAAAAAGTTGACCACTCACTGCTCCTGTTAAATCAGTGGGAGCTGCAGATATTTAGCATCTAGAAAAGTCCCTGTGGTTCTCTAGATTTAAAGCTCTTTATGGAAAATAAATTTTGCTTACATTGTGCATTTAATAATAAAGATGTGGTAATTACTACAGCCAAATTATCTTAAACCTTCGGACATAAATGGCCTACGAAGTTCAAATCACAAAATTGTTCATTTAGCCTAGTTGATGATTTTCCCTTTGAAATTATGCATGAATGAACAGATGGCAAGCAATCCAAAGCCCTGACTGTTAGGGGAGTACTGTCGTTTCAGATCAAGATTGCAGTTCATTAGCACAGAAAAAATCATTTTTTCTCTCTGTAATGGGTCATCTTAGTATCAGATTTGATCAGAAAGATGCATTAAACAGGAAAAGATGCAAAAGGAGTTTCTGTTTATACTCACTGTTGATATCAAAGTGTGTGGCATAACAAATACAGTGGGGGACTTAGGTTCTGTTCTTGAATGTGCCACTAAATTACTTCGGACAAGTGACTCAATCATTCATTCTTGATTCGTCCATCTGTGAAATGTGAAATTCTTCTCCAGGGTAGCATAAAATCTAACGAATGCTTTTAAAGCACTATTAGTTTCTGAGGCACAAAACGCTTGCACATCGCTGTGTGCTATGTACTAATCTGGAAAAAACAGACAGAGTGGGAGTCCTGCTGCCTAAACTTATTCTGCAGTCTTTTTAGCAGTGGACAAAGATAGCACAATGATATCCAACAACAAATCATCTTTCGAAACATGTTTTGCCTTCATGTGCAGGGAAAGGAGCAGGGTAAAAAGCGCAGCATCTCTGCATGGATACAGGCAAGAGACAGAGAGCTTTTTCCAAACCAACTTCCAGGTTCAGATTCAGCTTGTTTAAGAAATCTGTTTGGTGAAAGACAAAATGACTAAGTAAATAATAGGCAGCAGAAAATAAGAGCTTTGTTAAGTGGACCATTTCTCAGTAAATCTCAGTTCCCATGGATGTTGGAATAATCACAGGACAGTTAGGAATCATGTAGAATAGGCTCTGTTATGAGATGGAGGAAATGACAGTCTGGATTTGAGAGGAAGAAGGAGATGGAATTTAGAAGCAGTTTTGTAGTACAGAAGAGGTTTGGAAGCTGCATGTGAAAGAAAGGTAAAGCAAGAATTATTGTTACTTCCTTCACACTGATGTGCGGTTTTTTTTCCTTTGCTGCGATGTGTGGAAGCTTCATGAAGACTCTGGTAGCTCTGTGGTGGTATATTTTTTAGGCAAACTTATTACATTAAGAACTTGAACAGAGGTAAAATTAAGGGGATCATTTGGTGAAGAATTTCTGTCTTGATGTGCTTTGGCTTTGATATTCATATCTGTAGGAAGGAAGCTATGGATTAATTATTCATTGGTGCCAAGAAGCATAGGGAAAAGATCCCTAGTCTTTTATATGTTTCAGCTGAACTTATTTGCAGCCACTGAACTATTCAGTTCCAAGGCTGTTGTTCTTTAGCAAGTTAAATATTACTTCAGAAGGGAAGTTTTAGAGTTTTACAAGTAGGAGCTTTCAGTGAAACAGACGATAAAGTGAAAGACAGATGTTCTGTACTTCACATTCTTGGTGGATATAACTGATTCCAGAATCTCTGAAATTAGTGGAAAATATGATGGGTTTACAAATTAACAGAAAAGTATTTTGTTTACAAGTTGAAGTTTAAGAGCCTCCTGGGCTAGCAAGTATAAATTGTCAGGAGTTTTGAAACCCTTGTATTTAAATGATCCAGAAAAAAATCCCTATTTTATGGCTGGCTATTCTGTGTTTTGGTGTGCTTTCAGGATTTACAGCTTCTTCTCACCATATGTAGCAGGTCTCACTGTTATCAAGGAATTTGTGTTGGGTGAGTCACTGGTGTCTTTTGGAATGAATACTAGCTTGTGTCTTGGTGGAACTGAAGGAGTTACCTTTTCAAGGCCTGCTTCTCCAAAGCTTTCCAACTGGGCCTTCGTATTAATAGATTTATTTTATATGGATTTTGACAATTTATGATTGGTCCTGGACTCGACAATGTATTTTTTCTTATTAAGGATAACTTGTATTTGTTGATGCTTGTATAATTCTCTCACGTTATCCCAGTGTCTCACATGGAGTGAAATTGCTTGGTGACTTTAAACAAGGGGTTTTTTTACTCTCTCTGTATAATTGTGATTTGAGAGTTAGTAAGCCTATTAACACTACAGAGATTTTCAGCTCTTTTCCCCTACTATACTGGAAAATTGGTAGAATTGGCTTAAAAGTTGCATTGATATGAAACAAATAATTGAAATTCATTTCCTAAAAGATTGATTTGAGCTGGACATCCCCTGGATGGCTACAAATTCACTAAACAAAGTAAAAATACACTGAGTTCAGCTATCAAGCTGTTGTCATTCGTCAACAAGCTAATCTGAGTAATTTTTTTTCTCTGTAATAATTGCTCTCATTCATCCTTTGTTCTGCCTTTATTTTCTCTTTCACTTTTTGTAAACCATTCTCATGTAGAGTAATAGTTGGGTTTTTCCATGTCAAGAACTTCCCTTGGAGCAAGCCATGAGGGCTGGTATAGCACAGCATATAGTGCTGTCCTTGCTCTGTAGGGTGCTCCTAGAGGAATCTATCTGAGTTGCTCCCTCCTGGTTTGCCGCAGGGGATTAACATGCCCCCTGCAGAGCATAAGGAATTGGTTTGTTCATTCTGCAACCAATCTTCAGCAAAGCTTTTCCCATAGTGTGTTTCTCCTTCTTTGGAGTGTAAAGAAACCGTATGACTGCCGTACTTCTCCCTCAGAAATATTAAATTTTTCCCTAAGGAAAGATGGATATGAATTTGCATTAGGTTTTTTTATTATTATTCTGATAAGGAAACTGTTTTTACTATTATTACTTGTTCCATGCTCGTAATTTAAAAAATCCCACCACAAAATGCTAATGAGTTCTATGATTTCACATGGTTTGTATCATCTTTCTGCACTAAGAAGGAATACCGACAAACCCATAGTATGTGTCCATGCATGTTGCTCTCTCCATAAAGGAGAACCCATTTAAATGCTTTCCTGCTCCCTTCCTCTGCTGATTTATTTAGCAAAATTACAACCATTGGCACAGCTCTGACCAGGGTGGCAGGACTGGCTCAGGGTAGTATCTATCCTGTTTAAAAGATATCCTAATCAACCTGGAATGGATCTATTGCCCGGAGGAGGGATGCTTGTTGAACTACTCCTTTTTATTCTACCATAATTATCCATACTTCCAAAGTGTATTTCCATATAAAAGTCTTTTCCTGTCTTTAATAATTTTTGTATCTGTCTCTTCTATTGATTTTTGTATTAATTTTCCTTTGAAATTTTACATAACAGAACATTATAATAATATAAGTAAACTTTAGTAACATATTTGAGCAGAACTACTTTTTTTTGGCTGTTTATTCTTGCATCCTTTGTCATACGTGCATCAAACAAGATGTTTACTTTCTTCTAAATCTCTCAACAGTTTTATGTCAAATGTCGCTGGCATTTTAGGCAAATGTAAAGTAATAACAAACTCTGACAGACTGTAGTATAATGATGTTAAAAGAGACAAAATTAGTCTGTTAGGGAATCTGGAGAAATGCAGATAGCTTTGCATGTTCCAGCTGATGCAGCCTTTATTAGTGTTACTTACTTATTAGTCATTGCAGCAATTACTGTTCAATTAAGTGTGAAATATCATTCAGGTTTAATCCTATGTTTTCTTTTCCTCCTTGTGAGGACAACTGAAGGATGGTTTTAGATGTTACTAGGCTACATTATGCTAAAAAAATGTCATTTCTCTGATATATTGAGCCACTAGAGCAGTATCCTTGCTGTGTTTGCGTTACCAATAACTGCTGTCCCAGAAATGTAGTTTTGGGCAAGAGGTGCATTTTATCACTAAGATTTGATGAGTAATCTGCAGCAGTCCTCTAGATACTGTCATCCATAAATCATGAATTTGACATCAGCTTCAGGTTTAGAACTGAATTTTTAAGATAAAATCATTAAAAGCATCAAATAATTTTTATTACAACTTTCTCTGCAGGAAAGATTCTTTGCTGTGGGAGAAAAAAACCTCTGTGAGTAGCTGTACAGACTGTTTATTTGTTCAATTTAGAAATAAACAGGCGTGTTCTTAATGTCTTCTCAATTAGCACAGAAAAACAGTTCTGGCACTTAGCCACAAGATCTCCCTAAGCCTTGACGTCATTGTAATTATATTAGTAAAGAATACAGCATTACTATTTTTTTTAATGTAGTTTGAAATGTAACTTTTTAGTGAAATTAAACATATTTCTTCCTCCCTATCTGCATCAATCCAATGACCCCAAAGTCACAGCATTCACCTTGTTGTGGACATCCCCTCCTTTGTCCCATAATTAAGATTTCAGAAAAATAACTGTTTTTTGTACACTGTCTTCCTGTTATTTCTTTTGGTTCAGTGTATCTCAGGCTAATGTGAATGCACAGCTGGTTCTTCCACCCCATGAATTCATGTTTATGGCTTCTGAATGTTATGGTTAATTGTCAGAACATAGGCAACCTACGCATACGTGCATATATGCAGTACACGTACCATCATGATTACCTCTTGACAGATGTGTGTACGTTCTCACTTTAGAAAGACATTTGAGTTCATTTCATGAAGATAGGGTTCATTCAGATCATTAAATCCTACGCAGTTCTAGTTAATAAAACAGAAAATCTGCCTGTACAACGCTGAATTCTCTGTGTGACTCAGACAACTCTTCACCTTCCCCCAGCTTGTTGAGTCATTCAGCAGATAAGTTTTTAATACCAAATTTATTTGGATCCTTGATTATATTCAATACAGGTTGTATATGTGAGGTAGATGGTACATTCCTGCAGAAAGTTTTATTTCAAGGCAATGTCAAGATACGTAAGTATTCCTGGGACGTAGGTAAAGTTGCACAGTAATTAAGTAATTATTTGTGCAAATAATAAAGCAAAATCTGACTGGTGATCAGTTTTGGGGACTTCAGAGTGCCTGGTTATGTAAGAAAACACAGTTCACAGGAGAAAGCCCATATCTTTTCTATATTCTGTTTTGCCATACAATTGTTTCTGTCAGTATCTGGTATCTGATTTAAAAGAAACTCCTCTGTATGTTTGCTTCCAGCTTTTCCTCCTCCTTGCCCGGTTGTTACCACATTGTTACGTAAAGTCCTGAATCCTGAGACATTCTAAAAAAAAAATCTGAATTATTAACTTGAAGTTTATTTCTTATAGAACTTTTAAGAGGTCTGTGTCTGTGATTTCAAAAGTTTTAGCTATTTCATAGAATCATAGAATGGTTTAGGTTGGAAGGGATGTTAAACATCGAGTCCTAACAACCCCGCCATGGGTAGGGACACTTCCCACTAGACCAGGTTACTCAAAGACCTATTCCAGCCTGGCCTTGAACACCTCCGGGGATGGCGCAGCCACAGCTTCTCTGGGCAACCAGGACCAGGGTCTCACCACCCTCACAGCGAAGAATTTCTTCCTAATATCTTAGGTAAATCTCCTCTCTTTCAGTTTAAAGCTATTATCATTCACTCATGTCCTCCCTGATGAAGAGTCCCTCCCAATCTCATCTAAATCTGTTTCAGTTTAAAACCATTCCCCCTCATCCTATGGCTCCACTCCCTGATCAAGTGTCCCTTCCCATCTCTCCTGGAGCCCCTTTAAGGACTGGAAGTGGCTTTAAGGTCTCCCTGGACCATTTTCTTCTCCAGACTGATCACCCTCAGCTCTCTCAGCCTGTCCTCACAGCAGAGGGGCTTTAGCCCTTGGAGCATCTTTGTGGCCTTCTGTGGACCTGTTACAACAGGTCCATGTCATTCTTGTGTTGAGTACTCCAGAGCTGGACACAGTGTTCCAGGTGGAGTGTCACCAGAGTGGAGCAGAGTGGCAACATCCCCTCCTCACCCTGCTGGCCACACTGCTGGGGATGCAGTCCAGGATGTTGGGGGCTTTCTGGGCTGCCAGTGGGCATTGCTGGCTCATGTTGAGCTTCTCATCCTGCAACATTCTCAAGTTCTTCTCCTCAGAGTTGCTCTCAGTCCATTCTACACCCAAACTGTGCTGTGCCTGGGATTGCCATGACCCGGGTGCAGGACCTTATAAGTGGCTTGGTTGAATTCATTTCAGTCATTAATTATGTGATGAGCCTTGCGTGGTATTCTGTCTCTAGTTGTAAGCAACACTCTGAGGAAAAAAGGTAAGTATTCTTTTGAATATTATGCATTGAAAAAATGGAAAACATAGTACAGCTCTTCTGATCCTTGTTTAATTGCCAACAGATATCTTGGCAGAGTTTGAACAGATTTCACTTGCTACTGTTGCCCACAGTACTATAGTACTACAGTACTACTCAGAACTGAAGTACTGTTTTGAGCTACAAAATATGAACTGAACTTTGTTTTCCTCCAATTTTCCCTAAATTTTCTCTTAATGAGAAAGGAAGTAAAAAAAATAGGGAGCTTTTCTGGTGTGTTTGCTCCTTTTTCCACTGCTGCAGTTTCGTTTCATCTGGTCTCTCTTTTCCTGCTTGGTAAGAAAGCAGAAGCCTAAGAAGGAAAAGGAAAATAAAATACACAAAATTTATTGCATTTTTTTTTCCCAGTGAAAACCAGTCAGTGTAGTTTTGGGATAAAAGTTTATTTTTTATGCTAAAAAGTATTACTTTAGCTTGGTATCAAAGGTATTGGCTTTTTAATAGTGCTGTTGGATACTTTTCAGAACCGAACAGTGTTCCCACAAACACTTTATCATTTGACAATATGTTTGGGAAGGTAATGGAGTAAGCAGGCTTCTAACCTCACAAGAGATACAGGTAAAAATGGACATGTTTGGTTTATTATGTTTCCCTGAGTAATCTTCTGGTAAATACCATACGTGAGCCAATCCCTGTCTATCTATGATCCTCTTTGAACAGCTTTTAGTTGTTCTGCCTTTTCCCTGTTATAGAAGCATAATGTTGTCAACCTAGATGTGTTGTTTTTACTTTTAAACATAACGTGCTCCAGAAGCACTACATAGTTATCACAGCAGGCTGGGATACAGCTGTGGCTTAAATACAGTTGTCTAGCCAAGTGAGACCCGGTAAAAGGTTAGGCCTGTTCTGAGGATATTATTGTGAAAATGGAAAGTGATATATAAGTATCTAGTTTCCTTTCTAAGTGAATTGGAATAATTAAAAATTACATGAACAAGCTGAAATCCCAAATCAATAGAGATTTATTAAAAGATGACTAATTGTAATTGATTGACACCAACAAAAGGTTTCCAATTTTTCTTTACTAGATTCTTTTCTAATCCCTTGGGTGACATGGAGCTGCCTGTGTTCATTTAATGTAATTTGCTTCTAATTGTTTTTCCCTGTGGAGTTATTCTTGCCAGGTAGCCACAGAAAATGCATCCCTGATAAAGTATCCCAAATTTTTCTACAATGATTTCATTTTCCACCAAACACATACTAAAAAAGGACATTTTCAGGCAATTACACAATTCGTTCCTAGGTTTTTGGTGGAAAATCCCTTGCTAATAATATAGATGTCTGGAGGAGGCTGCAGCTCTCTGCACTAATGCTTTAAGGCAGTGGCCCAAGGCTTTACCATCTGTTGTGCAGGTGCATGAAATACCCTAAGGCTATGGGGGGGGTGTGTGTGTGTGTGGAAATAAAAGCTCAGAAGTCAGAGCAGCACTGGTAAATTAATTTGTTGGGCTGTTGGGAGATTGTAGATACCTACGTTTCAATCCTGGCTTTGCTTTCATGCTTTGCCAAGTGAGTTTACTTCTTATTTTTGCAATTTTTCCCCCATATCTGTAAAAGGTGGTATTTGTTTTTCTCATATGGAAGAAACACTGTTCTGAACATCTGAACGATTCTCAGTATGTGTTTGAATGCATATATGTGTGTGTGTCTGCGTGTGCCTGTCTGAGTATGTGTATGTTGATATTTTCATTTAAATAAATGTTTTAATTTAGAAAGCCATTCTGAATGCCGATTAACAGGCTTCAGATATGGAATAGAATCATAGAAATATAGAATGGTTTGGGTTGACAGAGACATCTCCCACTAGACCAGGTTTCTCAAGCTCTGTCCAAACTCGTCTTGAACACCTGGGGATGGCGCAGCCACAGTTTCTCTGGGCAACCTGGGCCAGGGTCTCACCACCATCACAGCAAAGAATTTCTTCCTAATATCTCATCTAAATCTCTTTCAGTTTAAAACCAGCCCCCCTCGTCCTATGGCTCCACTCCCTGATGAAGAGTCCCTTCCCATCTCTCCTGGAGCCCCTTTAGGGACTGGAAGGGGCTCTAAGGTCTCCCTGGAGCCTTTTCTTCTCCAGGCTGAACACCGCCAACTCTCTCAGCCTGTCCTCACAGCAGAGGTGCTCCAGCCCTCTGGGCATTTTTGTGGCCTCCTCTGGACCCATTCCAACAAGTCCATGTCCTTCCTGTGCTGAAAGCTCCAGAGCTAGAAAATAATATTGGTGTAAGAAAATGCTACTGGAAAGAGATTCGCATCCTGATAGGAAAACTGGCACATGAATCTGTGTTTCACTGCTCAGGATGACAACTAGAGCAGAGTTAACTTTTCTCTTCCTTTTCTGTAACTAAGAGCAATTGCATCAATACTGAATTGCAATAGCAAAAATGAAGCTAATTTTGAAATTAAAATTGGAAACTTAAAAAGGAAAGCAATTCAGCATTTTTTTTTAAAAGTCCCTGAAAGGAATACCTACTGATGTATGCTGACATTATGGTGCGATGCGTGTAGTCAGTAGTGCCTACATTTGCTTCAAGCTTCTTTCATATATTTCTGGGCCAGTCAATGTTAATTTAAAAATTAAAGCCATTTTTGTGTTCATAAGATTTAAAATCTATGTTTACAAATGTAATCACGTGAACTCAAAAGGGGTGTGTGTTTATGGGGACAGATTGAGTTAAAGTCTGCTGTTCTTTGCAATNTCCCATCTCTCCTGGAGCCCCTTTAGGGACTGGAAGGGGCTCTAAGGTCTCCCTGGAGCCTTCTCTTCTCCAGGCTGAACACCGCCAACTCTCTCAGCCTGTCCTCACAGCAGAGGGGCTCCAGCCCTCTGGGCATTTTTGTGGCCTCCTCTGGACCCATTCCAACAAGTCCATGTCCTTCCTGTGCTGAAAGCTCCAGAGCTAGAAAATAATATTGGTGTAAGAAAATGCTACTGGAAAGAGATTCGCATCCTGATAGGAAAACTGGCACATGAATCTGTGTTTCACTGCTCAGGATGACAACTAGAGCAGAGTTAACTTTTCTCTTCCTTTTCTGTAACTAAGAGCAATTGCATCAATACTGAATTGCAATAGCAAAAATGAAGCTAATTTTGAAATTAAAATTGGAAACTTAAAAAGGAAAGCAATTCAGCATTTTTTTTTAAAAGTCCCTGAAAGGAATACCTACTGATGTATGCTGACATTATGGTGCGATGCGTGTAGTCAGTAGTGCCTACATTTGCTTCAAGCTTCTTTCATATATTTCTGGGCCAGTCAATGTTAATTTAAAAATTAAAGCCATTTTTGTGTTCATAAGATTTAAAATCTATGTTTACAAATGTAATCACGTGAACTCAAAAGGGGTGTGTGTTTATGGGGACAGATTGAGTTAAAGTCTGCTGTTCTTTGCAATATATCAAAGCAACCCATTTAAATGCTAACTCTGGGACTTTTTATGGTTGTGGGGAGACTAATGCCAACTTTAGATGAAACTTCTGTAACTGAAATCAGATTTTTGAGTTTTGCTGTAATCATGCATTTTTATGTCTATGATCCTCCAACACAACAAAAGTTTGCCATTGGGATCAGAGCAGTTTCTTAATTTTTGGCACTTCTTTTTTTTCACCTAGAGAAACAGTAAGGAAGATGCATTAAAGCTGCTTGTTTTTCTGAGTGCTTCTGCAATCTGTGCAGGAAAACTTTGTCATGCCTAAGACTCTTCTGCTGAGTTAGAGTTCTGGTTAGAGTTCTTTCTCTGTGTGGCTAGGAGGACAGTGGGGAATAAGAAAATAAAGGTTCCCATTTGTCTTTAAATTACTTATTCTTCCTTTCTAGTTTTTTTTTTATTCTCGGTTGTTTCTTCAAATTCAGAAGACTTTTGCCTTCTAGCAGGCATGTTCATTTATTTTAGCTGCAAGCGATTTCAAGTTGAATCCTGAAGTATTCACTATTCTCTTCTTCCTTTTGCACACTGTCCCTTTCTACAGTGAACTTCCATTTCCCTAAGTATTTTTCCTCTGTTAGGTAATTTTTCTAAAGAAAATCTTATGCTTGCTTTAAGTTGCACTGACAACTGGAATATAATGCTCTTGCTTACACTAATCATATTCACCATGTGGGAGTAGCTGCTGAATTACAAGGCAAGGCTTGCTCTTTAGCAATTCAAAGTTTTTTAAGGAAGTAAATTAAGTCTTGGCTACGTAGGAACTCTTTTAGATTCTATGTGGTCAATATTTGCCACATGAAATTCAAAGTGTTTGAATTCCACATTCAAGTTTAGCTTTGAATTAATTTTTTTTTCTAATTTTTGACTTTGAAAAGTTTATTGTTACTTATTGTTATCGTAGTGATAGTAGAAATTATCTTTGTCTATTATTATTTCTCTGCCTGCCTTATGTTACATGAGTTGCTGAATTGCGAAGTCTCTCATAGGAGTATGTAAAGCGCCTTGGATGTTTGTGTGGTTGTTGAAGAGCATCAATTGGGAAAACAGCGGGGTACACCTGGTCTATGATTTCCTGTGTTCATATCTGTGGGATACTTGTGTGCATGTACATAGCCCAGATAAGGGATTAATGCATTCTCCTTCAAGAAGGCATGGGAGGTTGTAGAGTAGAATTATAAAGCTGCCAGGTGAATCCAGAAATATCTTGGAAAAGTGGGTTTCTGAATGGATGTTTATTTATTTATTTCTTTGTTTTTCCATTGTGACTGGACTGTGACTCTAATATTTCTTATCTATCCAGCTGGGTTTTCCAACCACTATTCATATGCCATCTTGGAAACTGTTTGGAAATTGAAATTGAAAAACAAAACAAAACTTGAAATCAAGTGGAAATGCCTTTGAATTGCATCTCATCATTGATGTTTTTGTTCCAAGTTTTGTGCTTGTGCTGAATCCGTTTGCACTGTTTGCACCCAAAATATTTGTTTTTAAGCAATTTCCCTTCTCTCCTTGAGAATTTTGATATATGAATAACTTGAGGGGAAAGCTGTGGATATTGTATACCTGGACTTTCGAAAAGCATTTGATACTTTCCCCCATAGAATTCTCATGGAAAAACTGGCTTCTTGTGGCCTGGATGAGCATATGATCTGCTGGATCAAGCACTGTCTGGATAGACGGTCCCAAAGAGTGGTGCTCAACAGAGTTAAATCCAGCGGGTAGCCAGTCCCAAGTGGTGTTCCTCAGGGCTCCATGTTGGGACCATTTCTGTTGAACGTCTTTATTGATGATCTTGACAAGGATATAGAGTGCATCATCAGTAAGTTTGCAGATGACAGCAAGTTAAGTGTGAGTGTTGTCTACATGAGGACAAGGAAGCTCTACAGAGGGTCTTGGATAGATTGGATGGATGAGCCAATGTTAACAGTATGAGCTTCAGCAAGGCCAAGTGCCAGGTCCTGCACTAGGGCCAAGACAACTCCATGCATCACTACAGGCTTGGGAAAGTGTGGCTGGAGAGTTGCCTGGCAGAAAAGAACCAGGGGGTTCTGGTTCACAAGAGGCTGAATATGAGCCAGCAGTGTGCCCAGGTGGCCAAGAAAGCTGATGGCATCCTGGCTTGTATTAGAAATAGTGTGACCAGCAGGGAGGTGGTTGTCGCCCTGTACTCAGCACTGGTGGGACCACACCTTGAGTATTTGTCCAGTTCTGGGCACCTCAACACAAAAGAGAGATGTGGTCAGACACTGGAATAGGCTGCGCAGGGAGGTGGTTGAGTCCCCATCCCTGAATGTGTTTAAGAGTTGTTTAGATGTGGTGTTGAGGGATATGGTGTAGGGAAGAACTTCACAAAGTAGGGCTGATGGTTGAACTAGGTGATCCCAAGGGTCTTTTCCAACCTGAATGTTGCTATAATTCTATGATTGTTACTGTCTTCTTTGTAATGTTAATTTTGTTTAATTGAGGTTCCGTCAGTTAATGAGAAATTATTCTGGTTTTCACTCCTTTTCGTTTGTTTCTCAGGTAACCTTTTTCTGATGACCTTACAGCATGAATTAAAAAAATAAAAAAAGAAAAGAAATAAAATTATTTTTTCACTCTTTCACTTTGGTTAGATCTGAACAGAAGATTAGAACAGAAGTCCTTGGGATCACATTTTTCACATTTCTTCTTAACTAGGTCATGATATCATAGCAGGCAGAAGGATTCAGAAATCATTCTCAATCCAACCATTTATCATTTAAACCACTTCTAAATCTCTGATGAGGTTTCAGAACTGAAATTGTAACTATAGCTAGTACTTTCTTTTTGCTTTTTTTTGGCATTTTACTGTCTGTCACATCTGGCTCAAGTTAAGTACCAAGATTTAAGGCATGTTTGCTTCCTCTCCTTTAGATTAATCTTTGTAATTTTTCACAATTTGTCCTTAAGTTTGAGAAAAATCTTCTGTCTCTCCTGTTGAGTCAGAGCTTTCTTCTTTTCATTTGTTTCATCTGATTTTTACTCCTCTGTCAATTTTCCCTTATGCAGCAAGACATGGAAAGATTTTTTAAGTCTTGCTTTGGAACAAATTTTCAAATATTTGTAGAATGAAAATAGTGTTAAAAAAAATCAGAAATTCTAGAAATACTTTTCACCTCTCAAAAAGCAATTCAGAGGGAGGTGTGATACATTTTGGGAAAAAGAATTTGGAATATCAGGATTGTATGAGAATTTTCTGAATTTGCATGTTGCACACAAATAATTGTGAGTTCATGGAAATGGCTTTCTTAGAAATAATATCTCCTGAGAACAGGTTCATAAAAAATGCTGTGTAGAATAAATAGAAGTTTGATATATTATATCACACTGATAATACCGAATGAAGAAATTTGACCTTTTTGACCTACCTAAAGAAGAAATCTGACCACACCAGAACTTTTTGGTGTATAGATGAATGGAGGAATGATGGTAGCATGGTAGGTTCACGTGAGGGAGAGCGGAAGCCCACACCATTTCTAATAAGGAGAGTGTTTTTCACTTTTGTTTGTCTTATTATACTGAAAATATCCCTTTTTATTCTGAAAAGGAAGACCCAAGCAAAATCAAATGTTATGTTTGCTGAATCTTGCATGACCTGAAAGGAGGTTGTAGAGAGGCAGGGGTCGGTCTCTTCTCCCAAGTAACAGACAATAGGACAAGAGGAGATGGCCTCAAGTTGCGCCATGGGAGGTTCAGATTGGATAGCAGGAAAAATGTTTACACTGAAAAGGTTATCAGGCATCGAAATGGGCTGCCCAGGGAAGTGGTTGAGGCACCATCCCTGGAGGTATTTAAAAGACAGGTTGACATAGTTCTTAGTGACGTGGTTTAGTGAGGTTTTTTTTATGAGAGTTAGGCTGATGGTTGGACTAGATGATCTTAAAGGTCCCTTCCAACCTAGACAATTCTATGATTCTGTGATTATATGACTATTAGGAGAGAAAGCTATTTTGAGAGTTTTAGAAGTCTCTCTTTTAAGAAGTCTTCTGTTTTGGTTTCAAATAAATTTTAATTACAAAGGAAAGCTTGGCTTCTCCCTTGAGTATTTACTTGTAATAATCTTTCTAATGTAGTGGTCCTTTTAGAAGTAAGAAATGTTCTTGTTTTTTGGACCATGTGGGTATTTACTGAAATGTGCATGCTCCCACTGGGCTGTTCAAAATATCTGTTCAGGGATGAAAATTGATATATTCATGAGGTCTGGCATCTGTTGCAATTGGATATTTAGAGTTTGTGTTCCCTTGATAGCCCTCAAGAGATAATGGAGAAGACTGCTTTTCCCATTTTGGTCTGTAGATGGATAGTATATTACAACTATATTGTTGCTAGTAGTCATTGTTTTGCTGTCTTCAGAATTATTGCATCCATTAAAATCATAATGAATGGTAGATTAGTAGTTCCACTTTATGTTTTTGCCTCAATATTTCTTGCAGTCAGTAGCATTGGCAGTAACTGCTGTCTGTTCCGCACTGAATAGTACGTGCTATTCCACTGGAAAGGTATACAGTGAGTGTGCCATGTACTGACTCTAAACCTTGGGATATAAGAAAACGTGCCATTTTCAGAGCCCGTTGCAGAGGTTCATCATCCTCATAGTTAAGTTTTATATCAGTTCACCACTGGAAACGGTTCAGTAGGTAGCTGTTCATCTTGTGCCCTTCATCTTGTCCCTAATTTTGTCCAAGTTGCCATGCTCTCTTGCCTTTCTCAGCCTTGGCTCAACATAGAATCACAGAATGGTTCGGATTGGAAGGGACCTTAAAGATCAGGTAGTTCCAGATCCCCTGCCATAGGCAGGGACACCTCCCACCGGAGCAGGTTGCTTAAAGCCCCATCTAGCCTGGCCTTGAACCCCTCCAGGGATGGGGCAACTGCAGCTTCTTTGGGCATCCTGTTCCAGTGTCTCACCACCCTCACAGCTCAGAATTTCTTCCTGAGATCTTATCTAAATCTCTCGGCTTTCAGTTTAAAACTTTTACCCCTCGTCTTATGGCTCCACTTTCTGATCAAGTGTCCCTTCCCATCTCTCTTGTACCCCCCTTTAGGGACTGGAAGGGGCTCTAAGGTCTCTCCGGAGCCTTCTCTTCTCTAGGCTGAACACCCCTAACTTTCTCAGTCTGTCCTGTACCAAAGCAGACAATGCTCTACTTCTCTACTGCTTTTCTGGTAACCTGTTCTTTGGAAAATAATGTACAGATCAAAAATTTGAATGGTAAATGAGTAGCTCATCACTTGATGCTTAGCCAAAACCTTCAGAAGAATCCAGTCTTCACAGACCAGGTAAATAATAAAGTTATTCACAGTGAATACCATGGCAGTTTTCATTGAATTAGAGAGGAAACCACAACTCTTCTGTCTGAATGTGGACAAGATCTTTGAATAATGCAATACACGTCCCTGATATTACTGGGTATTTTCCATTTTTTATCTGACTTGGAAAAGAGGGTATCACAACAGACATAGAAGTTTTCAAGAGAGACTGACTGTGATAGTGAAATAGGTCTCCCTTTTTTATATACAAATTAACTTCCCTTTTCTACCCTTTCTTGGTCTTATTCTCAAAGATCATGCTGTTCCCCTGACAACAAAGAAATAGTTGTAATTAAAAAATGAAAAAAAAATTTTTTTTGGTCTGAGACAGAAATTCAGTTCTTGGCTATGTACCTTGCTCTTCTCTGCACTTATGTAAACTTACACCTTTATTAAATCTTATGAATGGAGTTGATATTGTTATGCCAAGTGCCAGAAATGCTTCAAAAATGTATAACACTTTATCAGTTTCTTGACATCGAAAGTGTGTTCAAAGGAGTCTGCTAAGCTACATTCCCAAGTCAATTTACATATTAAAAAAAAGTGTTAGTTCTCACATTAGGATGTGCCAACATGTGCTTATGGACAGGACCTCTTACATCCCAATTCAGCCGTGTCTGAAGAACTGCAGAATCTTGTGCTCCAAGGAATCTTGTGCAGAATCTTCCCAGTAGATTATGCTTATACTGGAGGATATGGACATTTGATTTATGGGTGCTCTACATAACAAGTGAAAAATCATTGTAGATCATTAAATGGGTAAGTGAATATGTAATTTGATTTTCTTCAGGGGAAAATGCTTCTCACGATGCTATGAAAAAAATTGAAATATTCTGTATTTTTGTTTTCCTTTGCGTGGTTAAGATGAACAGTCAGATATTTGTAATACATCATGGAATTGTCGATGGTTGTACAAAAAGATTTTAAATCTTGATAGGAATATCAATGCAAGATTAGAAATTGTGTGTACATATTAGGTGAAGAAATTCAGTTTAGTTGAAATACCCTGTTTCTGGAATGTTTTGAGCTTATCCCACTTCTCTGCAATAAGCTCTCTTCATTTTTTTTTGGTGTGTGTGGTGGCCAAATTACTAATCGTGTAAGTAACATACTAATCTAGTTGTGTTGGTAAACCTATTTTGTCTGTTCAATGTCATAGTCTGCATATTAATAGTTTTACCTTGGTAAAGATGAAATATGAACGTGGCTCTGTAGCCCAGCAAACATTATCTTCATACTCATGCAATTAAGGAACAAAAAAAATGCTACCACCCTGCACAAATTTTCTGCTTCTTCAATTTCCAATTAAAAAAGTAATTCACTATGTTTTATTTCATTTTCAGTGAAGAATTACATTGGATTTTTTAAAAATTCCAACCTCTACCGTCCACAGAATACAGTTTTTCTGATCCAGGGGTATAAATGTGATCTCAGTTCCCAGAGACTTTAGGATTTGCATTGTAAGGTAATATTCTGCATTGAGTTTTATAATAAAATGTCCAATTATAATCACTTAAGAAGGTAAACCATTCCGATGCCTGCTGAGAACCAAACCGCCAATGATTTCACAGCTCCCTGATGGCTATTTAAGAACATAACACAAATGAACAAATTGATTTATGTTTAGAAGTAGAAAACTTTATGTATGTGGTGGGGAATTAAATCTTTTTATATGAAGGCAAACAGCATCCATTTTTAATGTTGCTTACTGCGTAAAATATGGCTTTTAAGCCACCTTTTAATTTCAGATTTAAATAATAGCACTTCACAGAATGATAGAATGATTGAATTTGGAAGGGACCTCTGGAGATTATCTTGCCCAACCTCACCGCTCAAGCAGAGTCACCTAGAGAGGGTTGCCCAGGACCATGTTCAGACAACTTTTGAATATTTCTGTGGAGGGGGGGACTCCCACCACCTCCCAGGCAACCTCCTCCAGTGCCTGGTCACCCTCACAATGAAAAAGAATTTCCTGATATTCAGAGGGAACCTCCTGGGTTTCAGTTTGTGCCCAGTGCCTCTGGTCCTGTCACTGGGCACCCCTGTAAAAAGCCTGTCTCCTTTACACCCCCCCTTCAGGTATTTATGTACCTTGATAAGATCCTCCCCTCTGAGCCTTCTGTTTTTCAGGATAACAGTTCTCTCAGCTTTCCTCATAGGAAAGATGGTCCAGTCCCGTCATTGTTTTCATGGCCCATCTTTGGAAACACTCCAATCTGTCCATTTCTCTCTGAGGACACTGAGGACACAGTGTGGTGGGTTGACCCTGGCTGGTTGCCTGGTGCCCACTGAAGCTGCTCTATTGCCCCCCTCCTCAGCTGGACAGGGGAATAAAAATATAGCGAAAGGTTCAAGGGTTGAGATAAGGTCAGGGAAAGATCACTCACTAATTACCATCACAGGCAAAACAGACTAGAATTGGGGGAAAAAAATAATTTATTACCAATAAAATCAGAGTAGGATAATGAGAAAATAAAAACCAAATCTTTAAACACCTTCCTCTCACCCCTCCCTTCTTTCCAGGCTTTACTTCACTTCTGTTTTTCTCCGCCTCATCCCCACCAGTGGCACAAGGGGATGGGGAATGGGTATTGTGATCAGTTCATCACACATTGTCTCTGCTGCTCTTCCTCAGGGGGAAGACTCCTTATATTCTTCCCCTGCTCCAACATGGGGTCTCACCCACAGGAGACATCCCTCCATGAACTTCTGCAATATGAGTCCTTCCCACGGGCTGCAATTCTTTATGAACTACTCCAGTATGGCTCTCCTATGGAGTGCAGTCCTTCAGGAACAGACTGCTCCAGCATGGGTCCTATATGGGGTCACAACTCCTGCCAGCAAACCTGCTGCAGTGTGGGCTCCTCTCTCTGTGGGACAACAGGTTCTGCCAGGAGCCTGCTCCAGCATGGATTCCCCATGCAGTCACAGCCTCCTTTGGGCATCCACCTGCTCCAGCATGGGGTCCTCCAGGGGCTGCAGGGGGACAATCTGCCTCATCGTGGCATTCACCATGGGCTGCAGGGGAATCTTTGCTCTGACACCTGGAGTTTCTTCTTCTTCTTCTTCATCAACATTGCTGTTTGCAGAGTTCTTGCTCTCACATCTGCTCACTCCTTTTTTTTGGTAGCAGTTGGGCATGTTGGGTTTTTTTTTTTTCCCTTTGTTTATGTATGATTTGCTTGGCCTTGGCCAGCAGCAGGACTACCTTGGAGCCATCTGGCGTTAGTTGTGTTGAACACAGGGGAAGTTTCTGGCAGCTTCTCACAGAAGCCACCCCTCTAGCCTCCTTGCTACCAACACCTTGCCACTGAAACTCTGTAAACCCAGTATTCCAGGTGTGGCCTCACCAGTGCTGAGTAGAGGGCAGGATCACCTACTTCAGCTTTGCTGGTAGGGCTTTGCCTAATGCAGCCCTAGGATATCAGTAGTTTTCTTTGTGGCAAGGGCACATTGTTGGTTTGTGTTCAACTTGGCGTGCACCAAGACACTGGAGTCCTTTTCAACCAAACTGTTTGCCAGCTGGTTGACCCAAGGTAAGCTGTGCACTTACCTTTGTTGAACTGTGTGACTTTCCCATCCCCTCTTTTCTCCAGCCTGGTTAGGTCCCTCTGGAGAGCGGCACAACCCTCTGGTGTATCGGCCACTCCACCCCTTGGGGTTATCTGTGGTCCCATCATCCAGATCATGAATGAATATGTTGAGCTGTATCAGACCCACTGTTGATATTTGGGGTACACTAATAGACTCTGTGTCACTGATTACCACTCTCATTTCCATCTGCAGTATCTTCTGATACCTAGCTTGTGCAGGGAGGGGGCAACACACTAACTGTGTATTTTTATAAAATACATTCTCCAAACTACCACAATGAGAGAGAAAGGAAATTCTGTAGCTGAATGCACATTTTACATGCATTCAGGAGTGAAGGGCAGAACATGGATTTAATGCATGCAGGGGACAGGTAGTAATGGGTTTACAAGATATTGAGTACCTTTCATGTGTATCAAAATTTAATGTTGAATTAGTGCAAGTGATTAAAAAATCTATAAACCTTCTTAAATTTTTGGAGCTTATAGTACTGTAGCTCTGTTTCATAGTCAGTCTCTCTTCTTTTTCTTGTATGTAATATTTGACAATTTTTATGTGTCATTGTTGAAGAGCTATTTCAAAAGACAGGGTTTTTTTAGTCACCAAGACAGTTAATAATCTATTAAGTCCTGTTTGAAATGCAAAGATAAGCAAATCAAGTACTGAAATGGGAATACAGAGGCAGAGTTCGCAAAACGTTAAATGGG
Organism: Nycticryphes semicollaris; assembly: GCA_013400055.1. Lineage (NCBI taxonomy): Eukaryota > Metazoa > Chordata > Aves > Charadriiformes > Rostratulidae > Nycticryphes > Nycticryphes semicollaris. Next base: position 93,819 of record VXBJ01005762.1, on the reverse strand, counting down.
AGGATGAATAACTAGGGAGCATATGAGAAGGAAATGAAAATTTTATATGCAGTCACAGATGGAGGGCTTGGGGGGGAAGATGGGACCTAGTGACAGTTTGATAATTAAGGCTGAACAACAAAGGAGGCAGATTTAAAATAGGAGGTCAGGAAAGCAGTGTGTGAGGCATAAATTCGGGGTGAAAGTACAGATCTCTCTGTGAGGATTCTTGCCAGGAGGTATCAACACAGCCTTCTGAAAGACTCCTTGCTCCCTAAGAAACAAGGCAAGTAAAAAAGCACACCTTCTTAATTCAGGAGCAGAACTCAGCCTTCAGATACTATGAAGTTCAAATCAAAATGAGCAGTGGGAGGATCAGCCCCAGCATGCCACTTCTTTAGAACTTCACATATTAGTAGCTGGTGAGATTTGTAATTCCAGAGAACTGAGTTCAGGTAGTTTAAGAGTGTAAATGACATGGGTTTTTTTTTTTTTTTTTTTTGACTGTAGCTCTCTCTATTAGCCCACGATTCTGTCATAATTGAGGCCATGTCACATTTTCTATGTGCATTTAGAAAGGCCCACTGAACTCTAAATTATAACAATATATTTCAGAAAAATAAGCTATCTGTGCAATGATTTTCCAGTAATTCTAACTTTGGCAGAGACATTCTTTGGGAATTATTATTGTACTGAATTCTTTCCCTATAAGGAAGTAAGAAAATCAATTATCTCTCTTAAGATAACAGAAAAAGCTTTAAGCTTGGATGGAGTCTCAGGACTTTGAAGATGAACTTTGACTCACGTATGAAAATAGCAGAGGTCGTTCAATCTGTGTACAAAAGGAGACATTACTCATCTGACACTGTAATTCAACTAGTGGTAGATACATAGTGGAGTAGTGTTTATTTCAGCATGTGACTTCTAAAGAAAATATAACACTTGTGGGAAATGAGACTTTCTTCAAAGCCCATTGAAATCAATGAGAGAAATCTCATTCAATTTCTGAATAAGTTCTTATTTTTGCAGATCTGAGACAATACTTTACCTCTGTAACATCTTTCAGCTTATAGATCTTAGGGCACTTTACAAACTTTAATTAAATGAGTTCAAACACAATTTTGGCAAATGTTTTCAGGAATAAACTCATTCAGTGGAGTACCCAACTGGAATAAAATGTAGGGAATGTGAACAGACAATAGGTGTTTTAAATTAGAATGAAGGCTTGTTTGTAATGAGCATTGTTTACTTGTCTGGTGGCAGAGAGTTCTACTATACTTACAGTCTTTATGGTGTATTTTTATTAGAATAGTGGCCATACAATAGAATCCAGAGAGTATTTGCTTCTCTGTTGGCAAAGTCAGTAGAATTCTGCTTTCATGCAGCCTCTTATTCCCCTATGTTCTACACTCTTTTTTTCTATCAGGTCATTTAAGAAATTATTTTTAAGTATTTTTACATCTTCAAGTACATCCCTATGAATATTTGCTTACGAGGTTATAAATCTGTATTAAGAAATATCGGTGAGTGGCTGGAATTGAGTTGAAATCTCCTAAACTGCATTTGTCAATTGTGAGATTGCAGTAGTTACAACCTAGCTCTACTATATGTGGAGTGAACTGGGCAAAACTGGTTTCTGTTCTGGTTGCTTCTAACCTAAAGAGAGGAGCAATAGCACTGAATGTGGTAACACAATGCTATACTGCAATAATACTTTTTGATTTGATGGCAGTTCTTATCTTAATACAGTGACAGCACATTGAGTATTAACAGAATCTGATTCTGGAAGGCCTGAAGCTAACAGGATCAAAAAAAAAAACAAACAAAAAAACCGAGAGGAGATAGTAAAATAACGTGCATTATCTCTTTCTAGAAGCTGTTATGCTATACCCACAGTAGCCACACACTTTTCTTAGACAAGAGGAGCTTGTTTGTGTTCATTTGATAAAATATGGGAAACATCCCAGTATTTTTTAATCTTCTAAGTATGAAAGTTTTGAACCACACTGAACCTTTTGAAGCTTTAGCTTTACTGTATCTGAAAAGGAAAAAGCAGGTAGCTCAGGGGAGCAGGCAAAAGATTAAGTAAGTAGGGTTGCATCAGTGTTGCATGTTGCATTCTGTGATACATTCCTAATATTGTGAGGTCTTACCTTGAAAATTATAGTATTACTTGAGAGAGTAATTCATCACACACTGTATTTTGTGTCACATTAAAAGCATCACACTTCTAGACGTGCTTGCTTGTTTTGAAGGGATCTAAATTCCAGAGCCAACAGAGCCTGAATGTTTTCATCTTCAGCACAATATGTCTAGTTGTTGCTTCCCTTCCAGCATTTTTGGGCACACCTACATTTAAAGTCATGTTGCAATTATTGGTATTGATAGCCTTTCTGAATTGGCAAAGATGTTCTTTTCTTATAAGTGAGGTTTTCTGCTAACAGGATCAATATGCTTCATCATTTAGTTCTGCAGTGCTCAGTATCAATTTTGGTTCAGGAATAGATGATAAATAATCATTTTGTAGCAATGCATTCTTTCTTGATACTATTTTTTACATTAGGGGAAATCAGATATTTAATAAAATCAGAATTTTCAGTAGTGTCTCACATGTTCTAAATGTTTGGCACTATAATGGCAAATTACCTTCCTAAAACCAAAAGAGTCTTTTCCTCCTTATTTTAGGTACATTTTTTTTTTAATTATTCATGTGTGCTGAATTCATTCACTGTGTTCTAGTCTTTGTACTGGAATTTATTTCACACAGTTTCCTCATCATAAATGAAAATGGCTTCACTTTGAGACCTGATGATTAATATGTGACCCAAATCTAGATAATGGATATGAGTTTTGACTTGTATTTTTTTATTTCCCTTAACTTTAATGCCTTCTGAAGGCACTGATATGCTGTATTTTTGAAGGAGGCAGCTTGTTGTGCTGATCCATTACCAAATTTTCCTCAATCAGGATGTTGCTAGAGAAGTATGGGAGGGAAATATGCAATCTGTAGCTTCTCTTATTGAATAATAAGAATTTTGCATTTGTATCTTGGTAAGGTAATACCTTACCAAGTAGTAATTGTAGTTTGGTTTTCTACCAATAGTAGTAATTGGTTTTCTACCAATAGTAGAAAAAAAAATATCTTCTGCAATGTTGATTCCTAAGTGATTTTCAGAAGCGTCTTCTGCCTCTGGCAATGTGTACCTACCATACAGTACAATAATGGTAGAACACATACTGTGTAATGTAAACTTACAATTCCAAGCAGATGCTATTAGCCTGTCATCTCTTCAAGCAGCAGTAGCAGAATTTTTTTTTAAAAAAAAAAGGAAAAAGAAATACCCTTCTCTACGTCTCCCCCCCCCCCCCCCCCCAATGGCAATAAACATGGTATTCATGTCTGGCAAGTGATTTTTGCATTTATCAAGGCTTTTGTCTCTTTAAAAGATTCTTTTTTCTTTTTTGTACAGTTTTATTTCCATTGGCTCACAAAGGAAGGACAGTTTAGTCTAGATCATATGTAAACTAGTGAATTCTGTGACATCACTTTTTTTTTTTTTAATCTTTGAGGGGGGATATTTCTTTGCTTTCAAAACTGTCCATCTTGACAAGCAGAAGAGAGCCTCTGAAAAACAGATGTTAGGAATGAAACATAGATGAAACATAGATCATAATCATTCTGTGCACCTATATTTGATTTTATAAAAAGGAGTGAACCTGCCTTCCATTTGATGTGTTTTAGATTATAAACTAGGACTACATTTAAAGACTTAGTGACTAAATATTTCTCAGCTTCTAACACTGTTTTCTTCTATGGATGTTTGTGAGTTAGGGAAGCATTATCATAGCAGCCATGTGGATAATCAAGTTCATTGTACAAGGTCATTCTAGGCTGCAAGGATGTGTATCCAAGATCTTTGAGGATTAAATTGATCTTCATCTCTTGTGTCAAAGTTTCCACAGCTTTCACTGACAAATCCTTGTGATGGGAGAGGAGGATGCCCCGAAGGAGGAGCTTCCGACAAGCCCTCAACATTAGGATGAATTTCTTTTTCCTTTGAGGTTCAGATTCCTTTCACTTTAAAACTCAATTATAGAATCATAGAATGGTTTGGGTTAGAAGGGACCTTAATGATCATTGAGTTCCACACCTTCAATTAGACCAGGCTGCTCAAAGCCCCATCCGACCTGGTCTTTCTTGGTCTTGGTATTATATAGTCCTATTGACAGAAAATGGTCTATTGCTTGGTAGTTTAATATAATATTGTGCTTTTACTTCATGTTATCAAATAGTTACAGAAACTGAAGGGCCTCTTTCTGAGTTCATCTTTATACTGTGAGTATCTCTACACTGAGTTTTCTCTCAGCTTTGCCCTGCAGGCAAGAGGAACCTGGGGCACCAGAAGGGGATGTTCTGCCTGCTCCCATGAACGTCCATTGAGTGTCAGCCAGGCAGTACCTCGGGTGCTGCTGGTTAAGATTGCCCCTTGAGAGCTTTATTAGCATCTCTCTGACAAAGCAATAGAAGGAGACAAGCATTTCAGTCTCTTCTTGGTACAAGAGAGCGATGAGATCCTCTGGTTACAGAAGCATCACATTTTAATTCAGTATGTTGCACACAACCTTATGGATTTTTCAGCTCACAAAATAAAGTCCCATTCATGAAGAAATTGGGGGGGAAAAATATTTTTTTCTTTGATTATTTTAAATGCAGCTTTCTTTGATCATACTTTGCTACAGCGTTTACCTCTGGTACTTTCTTTGGAGATAGAGGAGAAAAATAAACAACAATTAAGGAATAAAACCACCCATTATGAGTTTTCTTGTATACTACAGTAACTTCCCCCACCCTCCCCAATAGGGAATGACCTGTGGAACTTGCTGTTTTTAATATTTGATTGGTACCTTGCACTACAGAAATAAATAAATCCATTAGCCTGGTTTAATGTTTACCCTTCAGTTGAGGCCCAAGGGAACATGTTGGGTATGTAAATAGTGGCATAGCAATTTTATACTGTTCCTTAAATAGCCATTATGTGCACATCAGCAATTTGGTTCTTGAAAGAAATTTCCTGCTCCATTTTAGGTATGAGGAATACTATGAAGGTCACTTTGTCGTTTGAAGGAAATCCTCCATCTGTCACCTGTATGGCATGTATCTTGAATGTTTCCAGTGAATTTTCTCTCCTGTACCACGCCAAGTGCTTTTCCATGCTCTCATAAGGTTGAATTCTCTGACCCACAGAGGGAGTGATGTGATCTTCAATGGGGCACATGGCCAACTGAGTGGCCTGATGGACCAGCAGTTGGAAGGTACTTTATGCCAAACCCTAATCAGGAATTAAATTTTTGAAATCAATGATAAACACACAGGGAACAAAACAAGCAAATTAGTCCTGCCCAGAGAAGATTTGATAGCTTGTGGGATTTGTCCATAACTTTCGATAGTTTGCATAGTAGCAGAGAGGAACCACACCTTTTAAAATGAGAAAATCCTCTATTTGGCAGGGAGACAGGAAGAAGATCCACTATTATGCCCTGAAGCAGCAAGAATTCAACAGTGCTTGAGTGAGGGAAAAATGTTTATTATATGTTGTTTACTGCCAAGTTATTATTTAATGTTCTAAATATCCTGAAGAAAGAGACCAGCATATAAAGCCATATGAAAAAATATTTACAGTTGTTGGGCCAGCTGCGGTGTATGGGGGGTGAATGCAGGGCTTTATGTGACCTAGATATATTTAAAGTCTTGCTAGATAGCAGAATTTGATAGGAGAAGAGCAATCCCTGAAGACCAAGGTGGTTGTGAGGTGTTTCTCTTACTGAGATATCACAACTGGAAAAACACTTCTCAAGCCCTTCCCAAATTCTTTCTCAAATCTAAATCATAGAATCATAGGATTGGTTTGGGTTAGAGGGTGCCTTAAAGTTCGTGGAGTTCCAACCCTCTGCCCTGGGCAGGGACATTTCCCACTAGACCAGGTTGCTCAAAGCCCCAAACATCCTGTCCTTGAACACCTCCGGGGATGGGGCAGCCACGGCTTCTCTGGGCAACCTGGGCCAGGGTCTCATCACCGTCACAGCAAAGAATTCCTTCCTGAGATCTCATCTAAATCTCTTTCAGTTTAAACCATTCCTCCTCATCCTATTGGTCCCCTCCCTGATCGAGAGTCCCTTCCCATCTCTCCTGGAGCCCCTTTAGGCACTGGAAGGGGATCTAAAGTCTTCCTGGAGCCATTTCTTCTCCAGCCTGAACACCCCTAATTCTCTCAGCCTGTCCTCCTAGGCTCCAGCCCTTGGAGCATCTTTGTGGCCTTCTGTGGACCTGTTACAACAGGTCCATGTCATTGTTGTGCTGGGGACTCCAGAGCTGGACACAGATGGGGTCTACCAAGAGCAGAACAGAGGGGTAGATGTCTTGGTTTGACTTGGTGTGTATTTGCGCTGCTGGTGCCTATTGCATGATACTCTATGAACTGCAACAGTATGATCTTCTCTAGTTTGTCTGTAGAAAAATGGTGTTTTCTAGGTGCTGTGCAAGGGAATAGAGAGAGCACAAGGAATTAGAAAGCCTATGAGACTTAATACAGTTGAAGCCCTTAAAAATTATTGATTTTTCTCCCTTTTTGGACATGTGATTGTCTTTGGATTTTCTTGATCTGAAAAATAAGGTTGCAGAGTGGCTAGCTTTGAATGGGCTGTTAAGTCCTAGAGGACTTCTGAATGGCCATTTTGTACCAGATACAGCTGGTTTGTTTTTTGTTATAATTTAAACTAGCCCTACAGCTTCTCTGCTCCTTTTTCAGTGACTTATTCATATCCTGCTAAGGGTGAGGTTTCCACCACATGTTTTTTTATGTCCTAATAGATTGTAAACTGTAAACTGATTGCTTGGCACACCTGAAGGAAGGGAAAGCTTTGCAAGGGAAGAACAAGAATAAGTAACTGGTGGGGGAAAGAGGAGCTTCCCACAATGACCAGTTGTTGATAGTATTAGCAATTTTTATTTCTGCTTCCCGTCTTACTCTTCAGTGGTGCTGAGAAGGCTATACCTTCCCTGGGAATGAGATACATACCCCATTCATTCCTTCAAAATTAAGTCCCAACTGTATTTATAGCAATAAACCAACAGCTTCTAGTATTGCAAACAATGTTTTTAGAAGCATAGGATTATAATCAGGTCTCATGAGAAATTTTTCAATCAATATTTATACTACTGAAAAAAATTAATACTGAAATGATTTGTTTTACAAACATCCTATTTTCACTCTTTCATGCTTTTAAAAATGCATGATCCTATATTCCATAGTTTAATTAAATTTATGCTAAATAAAGTTAACAATGGGAGAAAAAAATCAAATGTTGAAGTTGAACCAGGCTGTTTCCATTTTTCAACTGACTTTTTGGTTCACTGGTAATATCTATTTTTCCATCCCCACAAAATAAGGTGGACTGTAACAGAGTTACAGAAAAAATTTACCTTAACCTTTCCTTATGGTTGGAAGTGACCTAATTCATCTCACTGAGTTGCTACAAGATCAGAGTAGGGTTCCTAAGGGGGAGGGGAAAAAGATAAATAGATTTTCCTTTAATTATTTTGAGGTGAGATGGATATGATAGATTGTAGATTTCATATTTTTCCCACTTAGAGATGGGTTGTTTTGTTGCAATTTGATAAACAGTGGTTTCTACAATGGTTTCAGTTCCTTAAGATAATGAGTACCAACTCCATTTGTGTCCTAACTCACTGAAGGGTGGAAAATAACTTAACCTGGAATCTGATGCAAGCGTGCACTTTCCAACAACTTCACACAACAGTAGTAAGTCAAGATGGTTGAAAAATTATAGATGTTCCAAAGCTATTTTAAATTAACTAGGGATGGTTACTTAGGTATCTATTTCAGTGTACATGCTTATGAAAGTTTCTTGTTTATTCATGTTTGAATCACTTGTTTTATTTGACTTCTTTTGTCAAATAAGTAATTTAAGCTTTAAAGCCTTTGACTTTGCAATGTACTTAAAACATTAAAATGGATTTTATCTTTAACCAGGAAGAATGTATCATGTATTCATTCTTTTAATTTGAGTAGAAATTTCATACAAAAATAATATTATTTTATGTTCTATGCTTTGCATTTCATGTTTCTAAGTAGGTGGGATTAAAAACATCCCAGACATACAGCTACACTGTGACCATAGACTGTGTGCTCTATACTGTTTTTTTCAGTTGCTTTTAAACTGTAACACACCAGGAGTTGGTAATATACACTTTCCCATTGCTGAGCATTTCTGGTCTTTTATGTTAACAATCAGTAAATGGATAGAGTTTAAATTAATTGAGCTATGTAGAATTGGTCTTCTACATGTTAATTCAAATTTTAAATGCAAACTAATAGTCAAGAAAGTTAAATGAAAAATTTAATCTCTTTGTTATAAAAAACTTTGTTAGCATTTCCAGTTCTGATCATTTCGATAAAGATGCGGATATTTATATTCAGCTGTTTGACTTACGCATAACTTAGAGAATAAATACAGAGGTATTCATTGTGCAAAAACTAGCAGGGAAAAGAAAGAGGAAACCAAAGAAAGGCATGAAGAATCAGACCAAGGCTCAGGGTACAATGGGATTGTGGGTTATAATGTGAATAATGGGATTATGCGTCTCAGTACTGGGAAATGCATGCTAGGATATCCACAGTGTGCTGTGGATCCTGGGAGAAGAACTGAGGCTGGATTTCAGCCAAATGTTCAAGGGACCAAGGATTGGAACTCAGCCGGAAAGCCTGCCTCAAAAAAGGGCATGTAACCAGATCTGTGAAAGCAACATTGTTTGTCTTAAAGCATTTCTGGCATTTTTCTTTCTACTTCACTGGAGGAAGATGACTATAATATCCCTTACTCTCCCTCTGGTCTAACAGGAAAAGCTAAAGATAAACAGGGTTGAGAAATGGCTCAATTGTCTGTAATGAAAAAATTGCGCTCAGTGGACACTTTCATTTTACAGCTATTACCCTTAGGACCCTCCTTATTCTCTCAACTATCTTTTGCTGATGATTAAAGTCTTGACTGATCGTTATTCTCTGAGGTATTTTGGTTGGATTTATGGCTTTGAAGTGGTTGTCACATATGCCACTAAAGTACTTCACTCCTTTTTCTCTTCCCCATCCTGACACCTCCCACAACCAAAAAACGTTTGCTGGACTGGAGATTTAATGAAAATTAAATTGTAGCAGCTTTGGCAGTGAGAAAGGGTTTGAGAGCAATTTAATACAAGGACAAGCTGTTAAAGTATTTCAGATGGTTATTCCTGGGTAAAATATAATATTGCTGTTTGTGAAAGTCTGTTCGGTTTTTATGTTACTATTCAAGTGAATGGAAGTTATGTTTGTATTTTGTGTGCAAAGCATAAGAAGGTAAAGATTTTTTTGATAGACCAAGAGAAAAAAAACCACAAAACCCCCTGAGTATTAAGCTGTGCATTTAGTGTTGCGATGTCAGAAAATAGTATTAGAGGTGTTACGCTAGGCCAGTGGAAGATATTTAATTTGTGAACCTGCTTAGTGGGGTTAAACCAGAAGAACTCAGAAGTGAAGCCAATAAACTGAGTCACAGAGTGTGTAGGGCTGAGGCAGATCCTTTGTGGGAGAACTAAGCAGCTCCTCATCAGTCATTCTCAAAGCCTTTGCTCCTGCAACATGAGCAGTGAGGTTAACGTCACTGCATCAGATGAAATGGGTAAAATGCTAAAAGTACTACCAAACTTCCTATCTCTTCAACTAGGTAAGAAAAGCTCAGGCTGTATGAAATGACTGATTTGGAAAAGCAGTTGTAATGAGGAAGAGAAACGTTGCTGTAGTAACCTGAAAAACAGTTGAAAGACAGGCTGAGTCTTTCCAGCAAGTGGAAAAGACAAAGTACCCTGACTGCAGGGCACATATGGGTCTACAGAGGTCAAGGCAGCAACTGGCATTTTCAAACCCATTATTGGCAAAGCACTGCCTTTGTATCTATGTGATAGTTTAGCTAGAACTCAGCTCACAAAAGTGCCTGACGTTACCGTTGGAGGGTAGAAAGCGACTACTATGTTCTTGATCTTCCTTTGCTATTTTCTTTTGTGATAGTCACTCAAGCAAGCAAATGCCAGGTTTATTTATTCATCAGTGTGGTTTTGTGCTGCTTCTCTAGCAGTTGCTCAGGACTTTCTCAGCTGAGATGACAGAACTGTTTTTTCATGGGGCTGCATTGTACAGCATTAAATGATTGAAGTTAGACTAGAAAACTTCTTTCAGAGGTAGCAGGGATGGCCCCCATCATAGAAGATCGTTGTCTATCCCAGGTGTGTATTATTAGCTGATGTGGTAGAGGTGATGGTCTGTGTTGGCCTACCCTCTGGGACACCAGCAACCAGTGTTATCAGTTTGCTTTTACTATGTGCCTGGGAAATGCGGTAGCTTTTTTAAAAAATAAGAAATAATATTTCATATCAGAAATTCTAAAAATTAAAGACTATTTTGAGCAATTCATGATAAAATGCTGAAAAAGTGAATGTCATGGCTACAGTTTCTTGTGATCTTAGAGAGGTGAAACAGTAAACAGGATAAAATGTCCCTACTCGGTATCTAGTTCTCATATTTTTTCTTGCATATCACCAGGATACGCTTTGTACCAGTCGCAGTGCCTTAAGTTAGTCTCGAAGATCATCTAGTAATTTGATTCCCCACTGAGACTACAACTGTGTGAACTTGAAAAAATTAATGGCTTTGTGTCCTGATCTGATACTAGGAAACCTTTTAAGAATCTTGTTTTTCTGACTGCTTAGGAATGACAGCTTTAGTTCTGGCAGTTTGAGGGAAAGGACAGGAGCAAGAATTACCTGTTCCCTTGTCAAGTGTCCTCATACTCAAAATGTACTGAGTGTAGCCATTAAGAGCTGTAATGTCAGTTAAAGTCAGTGTAGCTTCCTCTGTTGTCAAAGTTTCCAACTCCACTGCAGAGGGGAGCTGTTAAACATTCCAGCTGGTCTCTGTGACAGGCTTTGCCTTTCTCCTGTCATACATCCCTCTCTCTGTTCTTCTCACCTTGGTCTCTTTATCAGGTTTTGTTTCCCCAGACTCCCATTTCTTCATCCTTTTCCCTTAACATGCTGTCTGCCATTGAATCTCCCCTAAAGGAGGCAAGGCTCCAAGGTACAACAGTGTGACGAACTTGCAGACCAACACATCTTCTGCAGGGAGAGAAACCCTGTGGCTTGGACATCTAGACACTTGGACTAGATGGATGCCATCTGGCCTCTCTGCCAGCACTTACCTGTCTGTTGGCCAAGGTTACAGGAGCTATATGTATGCACTGCTTTTTTAACTCTCATGGAGAGCTGAATGCCTCATGCAGTCTGTCTGGTTTTGGCTTGTATATTGTCTGTAGTATATGGCCTGTCGCTTTCATTTTGCGTATTTTGATTACATTTAGGGATAGTTCTTCAGAATCAACTCTGTCTTGCCATTACTTCCTGAAGAATTTTTAGCACTTCAGTTTCTTTGGTGTTGCAAGTCAGACTTTGATGCAAGACCCTATAGGGTCTCTCTGTCTCTTCTTCTCCCCATTTCCCAATAAGTCTTTTTATTAAAAACAACCAGCCAACCACAAAATACTCATTAATTCCTTTGAGAGGTGTGGGAAGAGACAGTTCAGAAGATTCAACATTACAACTTCTCCTGACCATCTAAAGTGATTGGATTCTTTGACCCAGGCAGCTTTATGAAAACCGTAGCTCAGTATCCTGTCCTGTCACAAAGGACCTGCAGGTACTTTTGATTTCTGTTGTAATATGTCTTCCTCTGGAAACAGTGCCCATGGTTAACATTTTAACTATTAAGTAGCAAAGTTCAAGGACAGAAAAACTGGAGTGAATGGGGGGTGTGAATTTCAATCTCCATGGTTTAGCTTGTGTCCTTGGAAAGGTTAATTTTCTACTGTTTGACACATGCTAAGCCTAGAAACATTCCTAAATGTTCTTGTTTTCGCTCTGTTAACAATCTATCATAGTTTATTTTATTATTACAAAATAATAATGAAAAGAATATCAGTGTTTTTCATTTTTTTTTTTTTCAGACACCTATGCATAATTTCTTACATGCACTGACTGGAATTTATTGTTGTCCTGAGCTGATGAATGTTTGTACATGCATGGAATGAAGAAGGCACTAATGACATTGTATCTCATGGGGTCTGCGTTCTTTCCCCATGCAAGGTTTGGTAAAAGGGAGCTGTTATTACTGTCATGGTATAAACCTCCTTTCATACCTTAAGTGTAGAGATCTGGCTAAATGCTATGGATATTTTATGACAGAATATTTCTGCAATGATACTCTTCAAAAGCATGGTTGTTACCAGGAATGAATGACTGGAATGTTAGTTAATGCTCTAGGTAGAAGAAAGGAGAATCATTTGTATCTTACTGAGCCAGTCATTAAATATGGTAATGCCATTTAGGAAAAGATCTGTTCCTGTTATAATCACAACCACTGTCATTATGATGGAAATTCAGTCTATTCTTACTTGTTCGTTTCGAAGTTCAACCTGTGCATCGGTTTTGGAAAACTGGCTCTTTCTCAAGAGAAAATTACCAACTTTAAAAAGAAATAAAAAACTAGAAAGACTTTCAGGAGGATCTTAGAGAATACAGATTATCTTGTTGTAGAGAAATATCGGTCTTTAGACAAGTATTGCAATTCGGGAGAAAAAAAATTAAGTGTGAGTCTGGCTGGTTGAGTGCCTTGATACACTCTTCTCACACTGTTCCTATAGAAATTTAATTCAAATGAGGTTTGGGGTCTTTTTCTAGCACTACCGTCCTAAGTTCATCAGTTTGCCTGAATGTAAAGGAGGTGAATAAGCAAATGAAACCCTCATACTTTAACAAAATGCATAGCATTTCAAGGCCAATGCTAGATTCTGGGAGGTTTGTGTGACAGGTTTGGTGGAGATACTGTCTGTCAGTACCAGGATCTGGGGGGTCTGGGAAGGTTCTGCAGTGCTGAAGGCAGAATTTTGTAAGGTAGCATTTGAGTTTTGTGGAGGAGCTGTATGTTGCAATGAGGAACAGAATCATGATATGAATGAGAGGGCTACTCTGTGTTGGAATGGTTTTAAGGTCAGTCAGGCATTAGATGAAAAAGAATGAAGACTAGTTTATATTTCTATATTGCTCTTTTACCATTAATGTAATAACTCTAAACAGAGTTAATTTAATACCAAGGGAAGACAGCCGACAGTGAGACATTGGGAGAGAATATTATGCAAGACAGCTTTATAAAGCATTGTTTACCTCTGTTAACATTAAAATACTGTGTGTGTTAATACGTTTCTGAATTATAACCGAAAATAATAGTTGGTATAAGCCCTGTGCTGTAAACTGTATTGTTCAGCTCTTAAGACTCCCTCCTTGTCCTTGTTGCTGCTCTCTCGACTAACCTACCTTTACATAGAATGTGTTTACTAACAGTTGGTTTCCTTCTGTGGAGGAATATACCTTTTGTCAGTGGAGTGTTTCTTTTCCCTTTGTTTCTGGGGGTCTCAGTTATAATGGAAATATTCTTTGTCATATGCTATGTTAACAGAGTTCTAATCAATTTATGACCCACAGTCATGATGTCTTTTTAACGCTTGAGAAGCCTTCCTTCAGCATGTTGATGTTCGTTTTTATCATGTCATTTGTAGGTAATTGTAAACCTTTCTCTCTTTCACAGAAAGTTACTTTACTCAGTCTTCCTCTGTTAAATTTCTCAAGTCTTCCAGATTGATTTCTAGACCTTTATGCTTTTAACCGTTGAATGTATTTCTTGATGTCGGAAAGCTAAAAATTTCAGGTATTTCTTCATATCCAAAAATTAAAAATAGCTATAAACCCAGAAAATAAGTCACAGAAAATAGGAGAAAAATGACGTTCCTGTCATTGTAGCAGTTATCTACTAAAGCACCTTAGCAATTGCTTGCAGTTGGAATCACTCAGTTTTGGGTCACCATTATAAGATTCCCCTTAATAGCTGCATATTCTCTAAAACGTTTTTGACAGTTGAACTTTTTAGTTTCCTGATAGCTAACAATAGAAACTAGAATGAAGAGGACTGGCATTGTGCTCAGAAACCCTTGCCAGGACTGGGGTGGAGTCTGCCACGGGGAACACAGACTCTGCTGTGGAGACACTGAATGGACCATAATGGTATTGAAGGGAAAAGGAAACCACAGGGACCCCTATTAGGGACTTGGGGTCAGTTAATGGGGAAATAAAATGAAGACTGAGGTGATTCAGAGAGGAACAGGATGAAGATTGTGGTGGGGAAAGAATAAGGGAAGTGGGAAGTATAGCAGAGGATGAACTGAGACCCTGATACATCTGTTAGCATTTTGGGAATATGTGTGTTGCCCTTTGAGGGAAATGGAAAAGGGGCATAAATGGGATCTGCAGCACGGTGGTGGGTAAGAATAAAAAAAAATGCTGTGAAGGGAGTGGAGAATAGGATGTCTGCAGAGAATTGCAGGGCTTGTAGAAATTATGGGATCCCTCCATCATGAGCAAAAGTCTAGTGAAGTACGGTCACTATTAAGTATATGGGTTGTATAAGCACACACATAGAATAGAAGAAAAGAAAGCAAATGATTTTATGGACAGAGTCAGGGCCTTTCTTTTCTTTCATACGAACCCATTTTGCTTGTCCTGTATCACTTGGAAAGGGAGATCCTAGGGCTTCTGACATGGAAAAGGCCAGGACAGATGTGTCCAGAGAGCTGGAGTGCTGGGGTGGCAGGAGACATGTCGTGGGACCACTGTGTGTTCAATGAACTTGGCTTTCAGAAATTTTGAATGTTCTGATTTCTCTGAAAATGTTTGTCAAGTGTATAATTTTTGAGTGTCTCTCACACAGTAATGGGTTTATTCTAGATGATACACAACTGTTACATTTCGCCAATACTTTGATGGACAAATAGTGTTTCTCGTACCAGTGTGTGTGTGTGTTTGTCCTATTTGTCAAACCAGAAGATCATTAGTGATGTCGAGCTTTTGAAAAATTCAACAGACATTTGGAAAGATAGGTCAGAAGAGTAATTTCCACTTTAAAAACCTCAGCGGAAGTATTAGCTGAGGGGTAAGATTAAATTCACCATGTTTGTGAATTAGAATTTGAGTGTCTGGTTAAGCAGATTTATCAGTTGTCTAGATCTGTGCACATATTAATGAAGTGATTTGTATATTATGGCTACCATAGAAGTTTTTTAGGGCTAGTTGGTAGGGTATCCCTTTTACTACCATTTGTCATCCAAAAGAGTGGGGAGACACAATCCAAGTGCAGAATTATTTTAATCTTAATGCTTTGCATGTTTTACATCTTTCAAAGTGGAAAATTAATTTGCTTCCTCATGGTACATGCTTCGGGTGTGGAAGCTTACTTTAAAAAGTGTAAGTTTTGAAGGCTTTTTGAATAACATTTTTATTCATACATGGCCTGATGTCAGTGGTGTATGTGATACTGACTCTTATACAGCTTTGTCAAGATCCGCAACTTGGATAGCACGTTCCTGTTGACATTTTACTGACCTTTCTTTTAAACATCTTCGAGTTTGGCTGAAGAGGCAGAGGCTGAATATTCAAAGTTCCAGCCATACCTAATGAGAATTGCATTTACAGCACCTTTTCAAAACCGGGCCCTTCAGTGGATACGCAGGTCGTATTTATGATCCCACCTGATATTCAGAGACAAATTGTTTATTTCCTTATCTTTTTGTACATTCACAATATCTAATTTGGAGATGGTATGTATCAGGCTTGCAGACAACAGTCTCAAAATGCTAGCACCTTGAATGGGCAAAATAAGATAGGGAAATAGAAAACACAGAGGAACAAGGTTGGAATGACCAAACATTTTATTATTCCAAAACACATAGCTCATGTTAACCGTATGATAACCAATCATAAGCTAATTCTCAGCATGTGAACAATGGATGTTAGCCAATGGTAAGTTAAAGTGGTTCACGTGAACAAGACAGTGAGTGGTATAAATATGATCCTGATATGAGGCTTCCTGATCCACCCACATCAGGAATCCGTGCCTTCAGTTCTCTGCAATGGTGTCACTCCCTTTTTTGTAGTATGGAAATGACACTGAAACTTTCTTGTGAATCTGTGCATGGTGCAAATGAATCAACAAAGTAAATGGAGTTTTTAATCTAAACGTGGAAAAAGAGGACAGAGATGCTGTCGGTAAATGAAGGTTGGAGTGTGATAGATGAGAGGCTGTGATTCTGCAGGGAGGTTTAAATTGTTATTAGCAAAAACCTGCTAATCTTCATGAGAGGAAAATTATTGCTGGTAGAGGTTTTGGAAACTGCAAGTATGGCAGTTTTATGTGAGCGGCTTCTAAAAATCCTGTGGGTGATGAAATAGCCAGCAAGGACTTCAAGTTAGTTTATACTCCATCATTCCTAATCTGCTTACTTTGTGAAGGTGTTTTGATGCACTACTTTCTCTCAGTCTTGCAAGCTGCTCAATTTGAGTCCTTGTAACTTATATTTTGGCATCAGAAAATAGAAGAATGCTGTCTCGGCTGTCCCAGCACAGTTGTTTTGTCTCTCTCTATAAAAAGAGGTTAGAGAGGTCTGCTGAGAAGGTTTCTCAATAAAGTAGTGGCAAGAGTTATATTACTCATGAAAGCAGCAGTATGAGAGGAAGGGGAAAAAAAAAAAAAGAAAATCCTTTCAGAATAACTTTAGCCATCCCCAAAGTATTTTGGGTTTTTTAGTAAAGCCTGGAGTAGTAGAACAGTGATATGCATTGCCCCTTGACAGGTCATTAACCCATCCTGACAATGAAAGGCAGCCAGAGGTAGAGGCCTGATGTGAGAACAGATTTTAAGAGAGTTAAAATGCAAAGTCTTGTGTTAAAGAAAACGAAAGGAAGTATGTGATGTCCTTCACTATTAATTTTGTGTTAGGAACTTCACAAGTAGCAGTAGCTATTCCTTCAAATGTATATAACCTGTAGGAGCAGAAATATGCAAAAAGATAAGCATGGTTGAAGAAAGAAGTGACCAGGAGCACTTGTAACGGAGAAATGGTTGAAAAACAGGATTATTTCTCTCTATTCTAAGTAAGATGGGTTTATGGCATTGTTGTTATCTTTTATCTGATTATTTATTGGTTTTGCCAAGGTCAAAAGTAGTGGCCTGCATAAGCCTGAAACTATTTGAATTGTCATTTAAATCTGTTCCCTTCATGTGCAGAACAAATCTAAAGGGCTATTTTTAGTTAAATTTCGTTTTTCAAAATTTCTTATGACCTATCTGGTCTGGAACAGATGTATAGTAATTTGGTTACATGTACAATGCTTGCCAGCTTACAATTTTATTACATTTAATTCGTGCCCGCATACTTCCTGCCCAAACTTGCCTGCTTCTGGATTACTGTGTATTAGTAGATTTGATGCAGTGCCATCGAGTATGGCATTGAACATAGATGCTCTCAAAGGTTCACATCTGTCAGTCTTTGAAATCTTTTCGTGTCTCCCCCAAAGAACCCCCATGAATGCTATTGTAGTGAATATAATTTCATCAGTAGCCAATAGACCTTGCCACGTGTTACGCCATTATGCTTGTTTCTGATGTTATTATGCAAGAAAAAGCATTATATAGAATTTATGCTAGTTAATTGGTATTGCTGTCTGCTACAGTGTCGCAGTGTGCTGGCAAGCAGATCTTCGTGGAATGAATTTTAGACGTGGCCATTGTGGCGAAACTTATGGGTTTACATTCAAGGATGTTTCCAAAATCCAGGGTAAAGAAATTTAGGTATTGGTTAGTTATGGCTTACACTGATCTGGAAAAAATTCTTGGTAAAAAAAATCCAACTCATCAGTTTTGCATTTGTTAAAGCCCTGTCGTGTGAAATCACCTTGTGAAAGGATGTGTGGACTGATGGCTGTATAAATTCATTGCAGAGCTTCATGTCACTTTCTGTGACATTCAGTGAGGGGGAAGGTAGTAGAGGTATTTCATATATTGTCTTTGCTCAGGAGTGTCCAAAGTTGGTGTCAGTTCTGTAGAGATGTACATGTCAGCTTGCTCTTTTAATTGGTGGCTGATCATATTTTAGGTCCGAAAATTAGTTTGTGTGACTGCTTATACTCAGCAAAAGTAAGAAATTTGTGCTGTACTTACAGAATGAAATCTGAGGATCTTTCTCCTACCCCTGAAACATGGAGCCACATACAAGGTAGCCTTCCATCAGAAAGCCTGAGAGCACATTATAAACAAATATTTCCCTGAACAGTCATAAATAATAGTCTTAGATTTTAATGCATAATTAACATTGAGTAGTAGCTAGTAACACAGCCGAATAATTATGCCACATTTTAAGGCTATTTCTGGCTGCTTCAGTCACACAGTCAAGCATTTAAATTATGGCCAGTTCTTTGGAGTTTGGCATAGTAATTTTTAGCTACAAATTCCCAGTGAGCTCTTTAAAAATCTAATTAGTAACAAACGCTAGTGTTGGCTTATTCCTCTGCTTTAGATAGTAAATAAGCAGCCTGATCTTGTAGGGTAAAGTCCTGCAGCATATTCTGTATGGTTTTAAACAGAAAGAGAGGATATTTAGATGAGATCTCAGAAAGAAATTCTTTCCTCTAAGGATGGTGAGACCCTGGCCCAGGCTGTCCAGAGAAACTGTGGCTGCTCCATCCCAGGTGGGGTTCAAGGCCAGGCTGGATGGGCCTTTGAGCAATCTGGTCTAGTGAGGAGTGACCCTGACCAGTAAAGGAGCGTTGGAATTCAATGGTCTTTAGGGTGCCTTCTGACCCAAACCATTCTATGATTCTGTGATAATTAATTTTAGGTCCATCTCCTTAAAGCCCTTATTGTGAGAAAGACCTTAAGGAAGCAATGAGCAGAGGAATAAGAAGGGAGGTCCGTGAATAGGTAAATGAGTGATTTAAACATGGGAAACACCAGGCAGGAACAAATGGTGAGTTCCCTAAGTCTCCACAGGAGTTCCAAAGACACTTGTGCTGGGACCTGGGCTGTCCAGCATTAATAACAATGTACAACCTGTGGAATAAGAAAGCTTATTGATGGTTGTAAACGGAAATAGTAAGGTTAAGCTGAGAATTGGGGGAGGATCTAAGGCAACTCAGCAGCTGCATAATGAAACGGCAGATGAAATCTGATGATGGTAAAAGCAAAATTTTTCACATGGGAAAAGTAGATGTTACGTTATGTACAAAATTATTAATGTTGAGATGATTTTTAGTAGTCAGAAGCAAGACTTGTGAGGTTATACTTTAGAAAGTCCTATGAAAGTATCAGCTCAGTACCATGTAGCAAATCAAAAGAAATAGATAAACAAACTAACAGGAGTTATTAAAAAACGGAGAGCTCACTGTGGCACTGTACCGGAGTTTGACCATATCTTGGATATTTTACATTCTCCATATCAATGGTATCTTTAATATTTACAAATATGTCTGAGCTGTGGATGGCTAGCAGTTGGGAGATAGTAAGGGAAATGTGACGTGATTGCTGGTGACTTGTATTCATTCTGATGAGACCACTTTTTTGCTACTGTCTGAACTGGGCTGGAGCATTAGGGTTGAATCAGTATGACAAATCTTACATTCTCTTCTTAGAAAATATAAAAAAAATTGTCAGCTAATGCCTATTTCTACAGTGTTACATATTATTCTTAAAATGAGAAAGCTATCTCCAGTGTATGTGTTGTGTGCATTCTTTAGCATTTCATATTCACTCTCCGTAGCATTTAGTATCTTGGATTTGAGAGATCATCTAGCAAATTGCCATGTCTAACAAATTACCATGTTTTACTCAGCATTTTTTGCCTCTAGACCTAGAAGTATTTGATTCTAGTTTGTGATAATAATTACATCACTCAAGCTGGTTTTTTAAAAAGCAATTTTTCTTCCTTGTTTTCCTGTTTTTATTCATCTCTTGGTTAGCATCATACTTTTGGTATCTCCATCACACCATGCGAAAACTTTCTTTGAAGTGCTTGGCACTTTGAAAGCAGGACAGAAGATCAGAAGTTTTGTTGTGCACCTGCTGAGATCTGCCTTTTCAGAAACTGAGGAGAACAGAGCAAAAAACTGAGGCTTTTACAAGAGGAACTTTTTTTGTCCAATGTGCAGTCAGTTTGTTTTTAGAAGTCAAGGTTCCTTATTTATTTTTTTTTTTCCTTTTGTACTATAAGGCATCAAGTAGTCATTTCACATAATTTCAGACTCAGCAAGTTGGGTCACTTGGAAGAAAATGCATGACAGATCAAACTAGTTAAACTGTTCATTACCAGAGCTATTAATTGCAAATGTAGCCTCTTCCTTACCTTTTCTGGAATCCTTATTTCTGTGATTGTCATAGTGATTCATAAATATCTGCTGTTTTTTAGCAAATAACTTTCAACTAATGACATGAACCATTGAAAATGAGCAATTTATTTGCTTCAGTTACTGGTTATTTGCTGCTCTGGGTATGGCTAGTCTATACATCATTTGTTAGTAGATGGCTGAAAACTTTGTAATCTCACAAATGATGAATGTAGTGATGTAGAGTTAACACTTGTTCTGATTTCCAGCTGTTATATTTTTCAATTCTTTAAGTTCTTATCATATGCATTTCTTTAATTATTCCAGTTTAAATGTAAATGTGAAAAAAATGGAGCTGCAGGCTTCTTTTATTGGTGGTGGATAAGTAGATTAGTGGTAGGGAGAATCACTCCTGAGGAGGAGAGGAGGAAGATGGATGTAGAAATGAGAAGAGATTTTCTTTTTTCCCCTTTCTTCTTCTGCTGTTACTGAGGTGCATAACAGATCACCACTTCCCTGGGCCTTTTAAAAAAACCTAATTTAAGGCATAACAGCTTATTGGTGATATGACATTTTTTCAGAGATAATATGTTAAAAGGTAAAATGATAAATTATTCCTCCTTTGCTCTGGAGGAAAGATAGGAAATAGACACCAGTATGGCATCATCAGATGCCTTTTCAGAAAAATCAGTTATTCTATGAAAAATGGAAACAAAAGCACATGACATTCAGAGGTAAACTTGGGAAATGAAATCTAAGTAAATTCACCACTATGCAAGTAGTAACTATGTATATTTTGTAGACAGTCTGAAAGAGCATAAAAAAGGTTGTCCCACAGTAGCCACGTTCATTGACATATTTGAATGGTGGTTCTGGTCTGCATCTTCTGTCCATGTTCCTCTTATTTTGACAGATAGTAATGTTAATGGTGAATGTCTTAGTGAGATTCCACTTGCATTAGAAGTAGTCTTGCACTTTTGTGTCCTGACTCTGAAACTAGCACCTGACAATTGAAAATTAAGTAAAATTGTTTTTTAAAAAATGTTAAATATGTGTAAATAGCTAATGGAGTATTAGACCATTTAAATGTGTTGAATAGAGAACATTTTCAGATGTTAACTGAAATTGGCAAATGCGACTGAGTTGCAGTAGTTTTAAAATTAAAATAGGTTTAATTTAGACAGAATTTTTCTGATAACAAGATGGGTTTGTGCAGAGCAGCCCTCTATGGCATCTTGCACAGACCATTAGCTCATGGAGAGGAAACTGTACACAAAGCCAGGCAGATGTGATGCTGAGGGATGTGGTTTAATGGTAGGTTTGTCAGTATTAGGTCAATGGTCAGACTCGATCTGAAAGGTCCCTTCCAGCCTACACACCCTGTTGGAGCAGGTCCAGAGGAGACTGTGAAGATGCTCCAAAGGCTGGAGCACTTCTGCTGTGAAGACAGGCTGAGAGAATTGGGGGTGTTCAGGCTGCAGAAGAAAAGGCTCCAGGGAGACCTTAGAGCCACTTGCAGTACCTAAAGGGGCTCCAGAGAGATGGGAAAGAGTCTTGATCAGGGAGTGAAGCCATAGGATATAGGGGAACGGTTTTAAACTGAAAGAAAGTGGGGACATTCCAATTAGATCTCAGGAAGGAATTCTTTGCTGTGAGGGTGGTGAGACCCTGGCCCAGGTTGCCCAGAGAAGCTGTGGCTGTCCCATCCCTGGAGAAGTTCAGGGCCAGGCTGGATGGGTCTTTGAGCAACCTAGTCTGGTGGAAGGAGTCCCTGCCCAGGGCAGGGGCATTGGAACTGGATGATCTTTAAGGTCCCTTCCAATTCTAACCATTCTGTGATTCTATGATTCTGTGTTCTTCTGTTACTTCCGCTGAGATGTTCCATGTTGAAATTCTGAATCTGGGGTTAAGTCAAGAAGTAAGCTCCCACTTTTCTACCAAAAGAAAGGTTACCAAAATGCAAAATCCCCTTCTCTTTGATCTAGAGCCACATGCTGACTCATAAAGGTGGCTATGAACCCTCAACCCTATCTTTAACTGGATGTTCGCCTGCTGCCCAGTCTTGGAAAACAGGAGGGAAGAAAACTACTTCATCAAAAAGCAAGCTTTGTGCTAGTCCATTCCTTTATTCTCTTGGTACACTTTTCTTTTTTTTTTTTTTTTTTTTCTTCACTCCCCCTTTCTGTTTTCCCTGAAGCAGCTGTGCTATGCCTTCTGATGTGCCGAGTAAGGAGGAGTCTGGAGCAGGCAGCAGCAGCTCATTTTGATGCAAAGGTTCAAACCCCATTATGTGCAGTTTATAAGTAATTTTGTCATGGCTCAGAGAAAAATTACCAATCTGGGACAGTTAGCACAAGATTGATTTGCCGTTCCTTTGGTTTCTTTTGAAGGCTTGGGAAGTTCTAAGAGACAGTGGCAAAGTTTACTATTTTTTATGTATAGATTCATGTTAACATGAAATATGGGTCAGCACACAATTTCTGGTACAATTGTATTATCCATTAGCAAACTGGAGGCATCATTTATACACTGAAAATCACAACAACACATTAGGTGGGTGAGTGTACAGAATTATTAGAGTGGAAAGATGGAAGAGTGCATTTGGGAGGTGCAGTGAGGAAATACACATTATAAAATAAATGTCTCCATTTTAATATTTCCACCTACTCTCCTGATGGTGATGCCATGTGGTTCCTGTTCTCATTCTTGTCTGCCTTCAGAGTTGCAAACTTTTGAGAAAAGGAATATTTAAGAGAATAAAATATGAAGAAAATAAATTTGTCACGCTGTCCTCTACAAGCTGTAGCTCCTGCAGACACTTAGGGTAGAAGGTTAATTTTTGAATCTTTCTGCCCTTGAGCTTTTGTTTTTGGTTCTTTTTTATTTAAGAACTCAAAAACACAGCTATTCTTTTGTATTCCTTCTTTGTCTACGTAATCAGAAAGTGTAATAAATAGTAAAAACATGTGGGAAAGGCCTACAAGCTGTAAACAGGGATTGGAGCTTTTATCAGAACATTCTTTTCTGGGAAAGAAAGAGTGGATTCTGGGATTATTGATGGTGACTGTAATGGAGACGGGTCTTAACCTATTGCCCTTCTTTTGTGCATATACAACTCAGAGTACTCTATCTGCAGCTTTGAGTCTTTCTACAAGGGAGTTTCCAAATGCTTTCTAGGATTTCCTAGTATTTCTACATACTTCCAAAGGTTTGTGGGAGATGGTTTTGGCAACCTTGTGTTTCCTCTGTGTACTGACTGCTAGGAAAAGACCATCACTATTAGAACACTTCAAACTCTACCATCTGTCTTTTATACTATTAACTGAAATATTTTGGCTGTTAAACTGCAGTCTGGCTCACTGGATCCAATATAAAAATAGCCAGCAAAAGAAAGAGAACAGTGTTGAAGGGAATGCTAAGAGGAAAAGAATAGGAAATGCTGGGGGAGAGAGAGAGAGAAAAAGGGAGGAATACAATGAAGAAAAAAGACATATAAAGAAAAGGAATCACAAATGATGTATGTGACTGTATGAAGCGATTTTGAATGAGAACAGCAATCAACTGGAGCATCTAAAGCCTCAGCAGATAGAGATGCCTGTGTTTTAATTGTCAGAGTAATTTTTCTCTAGTAAAAAGAAAGCAGGAAAAATGACTTACTGAAGCCATGCTGTCATGCTTTCTTCTTTTTAACGTTCCAACTCCAACTATTTTTTTTCTCATGTTCTGTCTCCGTAGGTGGATGGGTCATGACTTCTCTGCAGTGACTTCTTGCTTATTTTTTTTATAAAACAAATGAACCAAACAACCCTGAGTTTGTGATGAGGGTGTCTCAGCAGAATTTTTGGGATCTTGATAATAATAGGGTGGGGGTGGGTGGGGGGCAGAAATGAAGAAAACCTGAAACGTAGAAATAATCCAAGCAACGACTCTTGACTTCAAACTTAAGCATCAGTCCAGGCCATGTGGACCATATAGAATCATAGAATCATTCAGGTTGGAAAAGACCCTTGGGATCACCGAGTCCAACCATCAGCCCTACTTTGTGAAGTTCTTCCCTACACCATATCCCTCAACACCACATCTAAACAACTCTTAAACACATTCAGGGATGGGGACTCAACCACCTCCCTGCGCAGCCTATTCCAGTGTCTGACCACTCTTTCTGTGAAAAATTCTTTCCTCATGTTCAGCCTAAACCTACCTTATTGCAGTTGGAAAACATTCCCTCTTGTTCTGTCACTAATTACCTGTAAGAAGAGACCAGCACCAACCTCTCTACAATGCCCTTTCAAGTAGTTGTAGAGAGCAATGAGGTCTCCCCTCAGCCTCCTCTTCCTCAAACTAAACAGTCCCAGCTCCTTCAATCACTCTTCACAAGATTTATTCTCCAGGCCCTTCACCAGCTTTGTTGCCCTCCTCTGCACTCCCTCCAGCATCTCCACATCTCTCTTGTGTTGAGGTGCCCAGAACTGGACACAATACTCAAGGTGTGGCCTCACCAGTGCTGAGGACAATCACCTTCCTACTTCTGCTATCATATCTCCCTATTTCACACTATTTCTAATACAAGCCAGGATGCCATCAGCTTTCTTGGCCACCTGAGCACACTGCTGGCTCATATTCAGCCTCTTGTCAACCAGGTCCTTTTCTGCCAGGCAGCTCTCCAGCCACACTTCCCCAAGATATGGTTTGGAGTATGGATAGCAGTCTACATCTAAACTCAAGAGTAAAAATTAACTATATCACAAATGAGTTCTTAACTGTAACACAAAACAAGTCAAAAATATTAATACAGACTTCAGAAAAGTCAATTTGAGCCTATCCGTGTGAGAAAGCAGTTACTCAGTTTAACATTTTGAAAAGGGAAAAAACACTCTCTCTTCCTCTTCTACTATATTATCTGGGGTTTTTTTTATCGTTGGTTTTTTTTTTTCTTTTGAAAACTTTTCTGTTCTTTCAGATTTATGGATTCCTTAAGTACTCTTTCCATTTGTGATTCTGTTGGTTCCACTCCTCCCCCTCCCCTCCAATTATTTTTATTATATTGTTTTGTTTCGATGAAAATTAAACTATGGCCCTAGTTTATGATGCATTTCACAGAATCTACAAATTAACAGTTTTATTTGCCATTAAGAGTATAATTAAGAAAAAAACTTAATTCTATATTAGTACAAAGAAATGCAAGAGAAAACTAGAGAAAGAAGGAAAGCTTTTTCAGTACCCTGAAACCAACTGTTGATCTTAGAAAAGTAGCTTAATATATTTATTATATTTAAGGGAAATATTAAATATTCTTGTCTATGCCACAAATGATTGTTGTCTTATGTAATGTTATAGAATCACAAAATGGTCAGTGTTGGAAGGGACCTTAAAGATCATCCAGTTCCAATGCCCCTGCCCTTGGCAGGGACTCCTTCCACCAGACTAGGTTGCTCAAAGACCCATCCAGCCTGGCCCTGAACTTCTCCAGGGATGGGACAGCCACAGCTTCTCTGGGCAACCTGGGCCAGGGTCTCACCACCCTCACAGCAAAGAATTCCTTCCTGAGATCTAATTGGAATGTCCCCACTTTCTTTCAGTTTAAAACCATTCCCCTATATCCTCTGGCTCCACTTCCTGATCAAGACTCTTTCCCATCTCTCTGGAGCCCCTTTAGGTACTGCAAGTGGCTCTAAGGTCTCCCTGGAGCCTTTTCTTCTGCAGCCTGAACACCCCCAATTCTCTCAGCCTGTCCTCATAGAAGAGGTGCTCAAGCCCCTTATCATCTTTGTGGCCCTCTTTCCTTAATATATGTAATAAAAACATAAATTGAAAATATGAATGCTGGTCAGTTTATTCAGTGACTTTCTTCCATGCTCTTTATTGAATAACGGCATTAGTTTTAGGAAGTCTCACTCTGTCGAAGCTGTTGAAACCACCAACTTTCTTTAAATATGCTAATAATATAGTTTTTCCTATTTGATTCTCTTGCATTAAGGTAAGAGTATCGGTACTTTATCAGCTGAGGAATGTGATCTAACTTACTAGCAAGTACCACAACACTATTTACGTAGCATTACAGGGATTTGTGGCTTAGAGAAGAACTGAGAATCCCCTGACACTCTGCTAGGGATAATATTTGGAACAGCCAGAAGCTACTGGGAAGTTAGAATACAAAATGTAAATGATACTGGAAACAGGAAGATGGATTAGCAGACTTAAGGGGATTTATAATGAAATAAAGGAGAAGAAAGGTAACACCGTACAGCCTTTTTTTTTTTCCTTCTTAAATGAGTACAGCCATGGTTTCTTTTTGCTGACACTACTCATTTGAAGATTTTAGTGCTAAGTAAAATGTTTTTAATAATACAAAGTAGCCTTTTTTTCAGAAGATGTATTCAAGTAAAATTCATGGTGTGATTATAGTAATGTTTCTTTGGAATAGTGATTTGATATGTATCTTAATTTGAAGTGCTGATGTTCATAATTTTTTGGCCAAAATTCAATCACAGTAATTACAGTTAGTAGATCAAATTTCACCTGGCAGTTTCCAAGGGAGAGAATAGGTTTATTTCTTTCCTGCAGCATTACCAGGTCCTCAGAACAGCTGTCATGTGTAGCCCTGGAGATCTAGTCATCAGGATAACTTTTAGTAATGTACTGTAGTGGAAAATGTAATTAAAAGATTCAAATTTTAATTTTCAGCTTATTTTGTAGATTAGTTATTGATACAAAAAGCCCCAGATTGTTCAGATTATTCTGGTTTTCAGTCTATATAACAAAGAATTGCTATATTTTTTTACTAATGTGCTCTGGACAGTGGAGTTAGATTAGACACTGATTTTGCAAGCTGGTGTGTGATTACTTCAGTGAGATGACTTATGAATTCTTTTTTTGTGCCCTTGTCTCTGGGTCTGTGTAGCCATTCAACCCAATGCAGCTACAGGAGCTCTATCACTGGAACAAGGATTTTAACTTCTGAGATAAAATCTGAGTTATTTTCTGATGCATGGAGGTTTTTCTTCTGCCTTCTGCTGCTTGGTTCCTGTGACAGTAATTTTGCTACTGTTTTTTTTTTTTTTTCCTCTTCTTTTTCTTTTTTTTTTTTCCTTTACAAATGAATAAACTGAGAGGTAAGACATTGGCAATTTATTCTAAGTGATTTCATATTTATGGTAGTATAAGATAGAAAAGCAAACAATACTGTTTCATAGGAGAACTCATGCAGTTCTTTCAAAAAATGCAAAAGATTTCTATCTTTAACCTCAGAAATATACTTGGAGCTAGGTGATCTTTAAGGTCCCTTTCAACCTAAACCATTGTGTGATAGATGCCAGTCACGTAAATTAAGATCTACTGCAGAATTCAGGGCAGCTATTGAGTAGATGACAAGAACCTCTGCATTTTAAGGAACTTTTTTGGTTATTTGTTTTTAGTGAATCACAGTGACCTTCTGGACATACTAGAAGGCTGAGGTTATATGGCTGCGTTGTTTTTCTTTTAATGATAATTGCATTTTATGAGTGTCACTGAGATTCTTTGAGGAAAAATAACTTTGTTGAAGGGACAACACATTATGATGAGGATTTTGGTCTCCTGTGCTGCATTAAATGCAACTTGACAGACAATGTGACTTGGTAAATGTACCAGTTCTCAATAAGTAGCTTTGGAGGAACATGTTGAATCTTGTTCATATGAAAATGAGTCACACATCAGCAGGAATTGGCTTCTCGCTTACCACTGACTGTACCATATGTGGGAATTCCAGGGTTACTCTGGGGCCTTCCCTAGTGGGATGGCAAGGAGTGATTTTTTGCACAGCTTGATGTACTCTGGCTTGTAGAGAATTTAATTCAAAGCAATGGTATTATTCCTTTGAGCATGAACATGAAAAGAATTTTTGCGAATTTCTGTTAATGCTCTGGTTGCCTTTTAGATCACTACCACGTGCCATTTAGCACTGAACAGAACTTAATTGGCATGTACTGATGGAGGCAATGCTACTAGCCCTCATAACATTTTTTGTAACTCACAGTATTTAGGGGATTTCTTAGATCCCAAGTTCCAAATTTCTACAATTTTATGAGAATCACAACAGGAAGCTGAAATGAAAGCACGTTTCTAATTCTATTGACTGAAGACATGAGCTTGATAGATGGAAGCAAGTTAGCCCAAACTGTATCTATTAAAAAACCTCTCCTTATTATTTTAACAATTTCATTATTATTTAGAACGTGGCCATATGGGCTCTGAAGTTCTCAAGCAGAACGGAGTGCATGTGCTCTTTTTCCTATCCTGTCTGAATTCTTCCTATTCTTCCTGAAGCTAGTATCTGCCAAGGTATATAAAACTTTGGTCTAACCCAACTCTTAGAAAACACATTGCCAGTGTATTTAAAGTATATTTTTTCTGTTTAATATGTAAACAAACAACCCCAAGCATAATATAGCCCTTCTCTCTTGCACCTTACTACTCCAGCGGCATTGTGACCATCTTCTTAATGCCTCCAATGCAGTGAGTGTACAAGATCTTATTATTTCATAACCTTCTGAGGACTGAGTTTTGGATTATTTTTTAATTAGCATTTTAATTGCTTGTCAAAGTAATTGAAAACTGTATTGAAAAAATGGTTCATTTACTAATCCCTTTGGTACCAGTCAACAGTAACCCTTTTCCAAGGTCAAATGTGTGCTTGTGATAATTGGAACTTTCTTTGCTGACACAATGCCAAAGATGTGGTGGGTAGAGATGCTTTTCCATGTGTTGCAGTGTGCCTCTGCTGGTGGTGGGGGAACCAGGAGGTATTATTCTATGCATTATGGCTTATCGAAGCCAGACTTCACTTGTGAGCATGCAAGATGAGTCTGAAGTGGTTAATGCTGGTAGGGAAAACTTTGATTTATGTCAGTGCTCTTGGATGGTGGGGGACATTCATTCCACTGCTAATGCACAATCACTGAGATCTAAGCTGAGGCTCAGTTCCTGGAACTGTCTGGAGAAGACACTGAACAGGCAAGGATTCAGGTAGGCTGTGTCATATTAAGCTGGAAGGCCCTGAAATAATTATTGAGATACTGTTTAAACAAGATGTCTGAGCCCTCACTAATTTTTACAGGAAGTAGTGAAATGACCTCACTAATTGCTTTGCCTTGGCTAAGTTTTAATGTGCTTTTGAAAATCCTGCTTATTGTCTTCTCTTCTCAAGTTTTATGTTTTCTCTTGCAATGAATTTACCTTTCTGCAGCTACAAGATCCCTGCTGGGAGGAAGCTGGCAGTCTCTCAAACGGGAGCTCAGTAAGAATATTGAAATGTTAGGTTTATCTACTTTCACTTTAAAGTTACCATTTCAAATAATTCATGTACTGTCTTGGTACCTATTTTCCCATCCCACTTGTACAAAGGCAAATGTGCTTTTAGTTCTATGGTCCAAAAATTAGTGCTTGAAAAATAATAAATGAGAGATTAGCCCCTCCTCTCCTGCAAATGTCTCTTTTCTCCCTAATCTCCCCAAATTTCTTAGCAGTAAGTACTTGACAGTGCTCTGTTGAAGCTGGTGGAAAAGATCCCTTTTGTTCATTCCTTGTAAGGAGGATTTGGGCATTTTAGTCTTTATATTATATGTTTTCATGTAGTACGAGACATGCAATTCACAAGTCTTCTCAATGGTTTTGTGTGATTCTTTTTATAATTTTTTACAAAAAATGGTTGGTTTGGAAATGTGTTAATACCCTTAAAGTTTCTCTGAGGAATTAAAATTGAATTAAATGGAACAAAAGCTTTTTATTTCAGAAATAGATTTTTATTCACATTTATGTTGTATTGTAGATATTTGTCTTTCTACTATTTTGTTTTTGCTTTGTAGAATTGCATAGTAATACAAAATATCACCTATGGAACAAATTCCATTTCTTGATAAATTCAGGTTGCTTTCCTCCAGTCCAGCCCCTCTGTGTGAGCTGAAGATGGACTTTAATCTGTATAGTTTTTAATGTATGAAAAATTGCTTAGATAAATTATGTGCTTTAAAGTACTGCCCTTTCAATGACTATTCTGATTTTCAGGGCTGCTAACTAGTCACAATGCTTGCTAAAGTTAACGGATGTTGTTATAAACCCATATATTTCATGTATCTATTTTTACATATATCTTATCTGTCTGTTTTTACATCTATTTTAAGACATAAGACTTAATTTTTTCAGTCAACTGATTTGTGAAGCAGGGGCATACTGCAGATTGAGCAAGACGAAAAAAATAAATCATTGTGCTAACTTTGATGAACCTTCAAAGATCTTTTAGGTGTAATAGTGGTCACAGAACATTTGAAGTATTAGGAAAAGCATATTTTACTTTGTGCTCATTGGTAAATTAGGATTAATTGCTGTCTGAGCTTGCAGTTGATATGTAATTTGCTCATTGTCACTGAGCAGGCTTAAGGGGGGAAACTATAGTGGTTATTGCTTTGGAAGTTAAAAAAGGAAGTCTCTGCTATGTTTGAAATGAAAATAAAACAGCTAGAGCTTGACCCATTGAAACACTTCATACTTTTCATTGCTAGCAGGAGATCCTCAGTGAGGCAGATCAAATGTAATTATCAAGAGAACATAAAGAAAACATCTTTGTTTGCCCTGTTGTAATGAGGACAGCTCAGCAGGACTGGTCCTGAGTGTGCTGGGTTCTGACTGGTGAACAGCTTCTATGCTGCAGAGTTAGCAGGGGTCTTAGTCGTTTAATTACGTGAAGTTATTTTTGCTTCTGCAAGCACTAGTAACTTTCTTTTAAAAAGAGGTAAGAGATTGCAATACTTAATGTGCCCTTCATATCCTGAAGGTGTTCACAATTATTAAGCAATTAGTGTGAACACCACGTGGGTGTACTTCTATCCCTTCATCTGTATGTTGGTCGTGATGAATATAACCTAAGCCCACAGATGTCCATTTACAAATGGAGAAACAAATAAAAATTAGTTCTTTTGGCATGTCTGAAATCAGGTTCAGGGAGTTTAGAGTTCTTTCAGCCTCCCTTCAAAAACTCGACAGATGACTGAACCTTGTGTCCCAGATCGGCAGTCTTGGCTTATAGTTGATTAGTACTTGATCTCCCTAATTCATTCTTCCTTGTCTAGATCTTCTCCTTGGGACTACAAATATTGGTCAGACTATAGGGACTCTTTATCAGGGAGTGGAGCAATAGGAGGAGGGGTAATGGTTTTAAACTGAAAGAAAGAGGGGACATTTAGATTAGATCTAAGGAAGAAATTTTTCCTGTGAGGGTTGTGAGACACTGGCCCAGGTTGCCCAGAGAAGCTGTGGCTGCCTCGTCCCTGGAGAGGTTCAAGGTCAGGCTGGGTGGGGCTTTGAGCCTGGCCTAATGAGAGGTCGTCTAGTGAGAGGTGTCCCTATCCAATGGCAGGTGATGGAACTGGATTGTCTTTAAGGTCTCTTCCCACCCAAGCTATTCTATGAGTCTATTGTATGATTCTGCTTAATCCCGCCCAAATGGTTGCGTGCTCTGAATTTTCAGTTTCACTGAGCATGAGATCAAGTCCTCATGTAAGAATAGTATTTTTGCAGAACTCTCTCTGCATGGAAATCACGCTCTTTCTTCCTTGGGATTACATTCTTCAGAGATGTAGTTTTCTCATTTGATTGATGCTGTTGTGTGTTTGTAAAAAAAAAATCTCCCACAAATCAAAACCAAAAAATCCCCACCCAAACCCCAACCTGAAACCAGAAAAAACCAAAACCCCAACAATCGCTCTTCTTTGCAGTTGTATCGGTAATGTCTTCTTCTGATCCATTCACCTGAAATAGGAAGGAAAATCTTGTAAGATTTTGCAGTGACAAACTTCTGTCTAAGACATAAATAGATCAATGTTATGATAAAAATATGAATATTATATTTTTTCTTTAAGCAGAGAATGAATAATATTGGTAGTTTTGTGTTATGAGTTATACAATCATTGTGTCTTGATTTACCATGGTTAAAGAAACTTGTGAGAGAAGGGTATGATTACTACAGTCTAGCTGCTTAAAAAAATCTTGGTGTAAAATTCCAAAGCATGCAAAAAAATGTCTTTTTTGTATTTTCACTGTTTCTGAATTTAATTTGAGAGTCTGAGGTTTTGCTGACCAATCTAGAAACTTGACCTTATCCATCTGATAGAATATTCTCTCCTACTCTGCATAGGTCTGAATAGTCTCATGCTATGTACGTCACTGCAGTGTGCATATGCCTCAAGCAGCAGTGACTAACGTCTGTCACTTGCTTGTCACATGCCTCCTTGAGCAGAAAAGGATGAAAAATTTTTCTTTTTTTTTTTTATTTGATAGGGTGTTTCATTGCTGTCTTCTCTGGTTTTGCTTATAAGCAGAGGAAGGACACATCTATGAGTTGGGATATTTCGTAAAAATTAGTCCATAGTGAAGTTTCAACTGATTTTTTGGGACATAAGGTGGTAGAGACAAACAAAATATAGTTTGTTTTGGGGATTATTTTTTTTAATCATGTGTAATACATGGAGAAGGAAGTTTAAGAACAAGCTACCAATGTTGTGGTACTCCTGCTTTAGGTAGTACTGGACTATTGCCTATTCTGGAGTAAGTATTCTCTCTTTTTTCCACTCCAAGCCCCCAAAATATGGCATTGTTTCAGCAGAGACTGATTTTCAGTTTGGTGGGTCTTTTGGTTTTTGTTGTTTATTAATCTTTTGTTTCTTAGGATGGAAAACCATATAGATCTGCTTACCTACATCTACTTCTCCACTATTCACCTATTAAAAGGAGTGGTTTGATTGTTAAGTCAATGTAACTGTATTTTAAACCAACTATACACACTTTGCCACCATATATACTGTCTTCCTTTAAGTGTGTGAGGGATAGGGAAGGGCTGGGTGCAGACACCCTCCTGACAGGTAGTAGAAAAGAGCATTTGACTGTTGGGGTTAAGGTTGTTTTATGCATTGGAACTAGATATTTATACTCATGTGGAGATCTCCTAATGATTTTATGTGCCTTAAACCCAAGGACGACCCCCTGAAGAAAGTATGTGGAACATTATACGTCATATGTATAAAATATATCAACAGAATTAAATACATAACAAAACTATCAAGTTTCTTTTTATAACCTTTATTAGCAGATCACTTATAGGATCTTTTGTTCTGCCCTGTTGATGCATAGGGCTGTTCCTGGTGATGTTATACAAGTAAGTAGAGTTGGTGCCTCCAAGGCAGGGTCACTTACAGGGAGCAGCAATATCAGAGGGAATGTGAGATGCTGCTGTCCCTGCTGGAGTTGTATTACCTACACAGCTTCACTCTTTCACTCTCTTGCATTCCTTCATCACCTTCAAAAACACACAGAATCAGAAAATTAATTGTTTTATTTTCTTTTTTTTTTTTTTACAATTTAGTAAATGCTTTATAGATACTAAATACTTGATGCTTTGTTTTTCCCTTGTAACATCTTTGTTTGACAGTCCATTATTAAAGCAGAGGATGAAGTGACAAAGGAAGGATAAAATAAGGGCAACAAGTTTTCTTCAAGTTGATTTTATCCTATGATAATGAATTTCTCTTCATCCTGACCAGATCTGGATTGCTAGGAGACTAGTGTGTTGCTAATTTTCGCTCAGAAGGAGGTAGCAGTGTGTGGGCAGGAAAAGAGTAGTGAGGTATTTCAATGTCATTCAAACTATGCCATATGACCCCAAAATTTTGGGAGATTTGAACACCTTTAATAAGCAGTGGAGACACAGCCTTTATGTGCCTCAGCCCCTAGACAGAATAAAGGGTGACCTGCACTAAAACCAGTAAATTTATTAAACCATATTAAGACTGGATTTGTTGAATGGGTACAAATTCCTCTCTGTCTCATCCTTGATGTCTTTCGTGTGAGTAAACCATAATAATCCTGGAGAAAATTAAAGGCAAGGGAGGAAAAATAGGGAAGGTGTATTCTAGAACATAGCCATTTTGTCTGTGTGTCTGTCTTTTTCTTGCACAGCTAATAGGGAGAGAGTAAGAAAAAATATTTTACTTTTCAACAACAATCAGGGAATGAGAAATTTTGTGTTGAATTTTTTATGGACTTGATTTTCTGCAGAATGAATCATTTTCCTTTTCTGGAGACTGGGAGGAATAAACACTTCCCTAGTTTTACAGGATTTTGCATTTCCTCCTGGCTGACTTTTTTACGTTTTTTCCTCTCTGACTCATACCAAGAGCTATTTCAGCTTGACATATTGTTAGTGCATTTTCTGTCTATAATGAAATGGAGAAATGGGAATGATGGATGTGCAATAGGCTTGCTCACTCCTGGATGCCACCCTATTGATAAGTAAGTTTAGGAATAGCCAGAAATGGACTTATATATATTTCAAAGCCATCTGGGTTCCCTTCATTCAAGTTGTCTGTAGCACTGTGGGTGTCCTCCTGTCCTTGAAGTGATTCATACTTCTTGCTACCGAAGATTTCCACTTTCCTCTTTACCTCACTCCTTGTATATAAGTCAAAATAGTCTTGTATATAAGTCAAAATAGTCACTTATTTACATGGCATCTTTCAAATGTCTGGTATTTCCTCTTCTCCAGACGGCTAGAATTCTCCTCTGTAGCTTTATTAGCTTGAAGTTTAAGAGCATGTATTAATGTTTTCATTTGATTTCTGTAGTGCATACATATTGATATCGCTATAGCCAGATTCTAACCCATTGTACTTCAGTTTTCTAAGTGTAAAGTGATAGTATTTCCTTACACCATAAAGATTGTTTTGTAGCCTTGCTAATTAATATTGTTAACATTTCACATAGTAAAGGTCAGTTACTGACCAAGGAAGAGTTAAAGCTCAAGCTTGTCTGCTTCTCCATGGATAATGTCTTAGTGATTGTATATTTTGCATTTCATATGTCCTCACTGATTCATTGTATTTTGTGTTTACACTTAAGTTAAATGGCATTTTAACTTTGAGTTTGTAATCTGGCTCCTGTTAGGGGATGCTACCTTGACCACGGTAGTCAGAAGTTATCCATGCGTCCAATGGGACTCAGTCGTCAAACTGAGAACACCAGGAGCTAGTTATTTTATTCAGCTGCTGGATTTTTAAGAGAAATTAGCAGTCTAGAGATTCCAGCAGGAGAAATGAAGGCTTTTGTTTTATAGTCTTTTCTTACGTTCCTCTACTCCTTCTGAAGTAGCTACAGGAATTTGAGATCTTTTAAGTGGCCTATTTGCTTTGTGCTTTTAGTTTTTATTAATGCTAATGACTTTAAAATTATGAGTAGAAAATTAAGCTTCAGAAGCTGAATAATCGAAATTGAATGGGCACCTAGACGTAGGCTACCTAGTATCCAGTAAATTCTCAGTTTCTTATTTCTACCCTTGACAGTGGTTTAAGCCAACAGCTGTAGAAAGAAAACGGTAAACCTAATGCTCTATAGGTACTTAAGATATTTAATATTTTTTTAAGCTCGCAAACAGTTTGAATCTTTTCTCTCTACAATAATTAGCAGTATTTTTTCAATTCAGCTTTGAGATACTGACTGCTTAGGGATTATAGAATCATAGAATTGTCTAGGTTGGAAGGGACCTTTAAGATCATTTAGTCAACCATCAATTTAACTGATAAAAACCAACAACTTATCAATAAATCATGTCACTAAGTGCTATGTCAACCCATCTTTTAATACCATCTCTACCACCTCCCTGGGCAGCCCATTCCAATGCTTGATAATCCTTTCAGTGTAAAAAAAAATCATGATACCCAATCTGAACCTCCCCTGCTGCAACTTGAGGCCATTTCCTCTTGTTCTGTTGCATGTTCCATTGGAGAAGAGACTAATGCACCTCTCTGCAACCTCTATTCAGGGAGTTGTAGAGAGCGATAATGTCTCCCCTCAGCCTCCTTTTCACTAGGCTGAACAACCCTAGCTCCCTCAGCCTCTCCTCATCAGTCTTACTCTCCAGTCCCCTCAACAGTTTTGTTGCCCTTCTCTCAACCTACTCCAGCACCTCAATGTCTTTTTTGTGGTAAGGGGCCCAAAACTGGAGACAATAGTCAAGATGGCGTCTCACCAGTGCCAAGGAGAGGGGGATGGTCACCTCCCGAGTCCTACTCACCACACTGTACCTGACACAGGCCAAGATGCCGTTGACCTTCTTGGCCACCAGGACATACTGCTGGCTCATGTTCAGCTGACAGTTGACCAACACACTCAGGTCCTTTTCTGCCAGGCAGCTCTCCAGCCACTCTTCCCCAAGCCTGTAGCACTGCATGGGGTTGTTGTGACCCAAGTGCAGGTCCCAGCACTTGGCTTTATTGAACCTCATTCCGTTGGTCTCAGCCCATTGATCCAGCCTGTCCAGATCCTTCTACAAAGCCTTTCTACCCTCAAGCAGGTTGACACTCCCACGTAACTTGGTGTCATCTGCAAACTTACTGAGGGGTCACTTGATCCCCTTGTCCAGATCATTGATAAAGAGGGTAAAGAGAACCAGCCTCAATACAGAGCCCTGGGGTACACCACTGTGACTGGATGACAACTGGATTTAACTCCATTCACCACCTCTCTCTGGGCCTGGCCCACCAGCCAGTCTTTAACCCAGTGGAGAGTACTCCCATCTAAGCCATGGGCAGCCAGTTTTTCCAGGAGGATACTGTGGGAGACTGTATCAAAGGCCTTACTAAAGTCCAAGTAAACAACATCCACAGCCTTTCCCTCATTCACCAAGTGGGTCCCTTTGTCATAGAAGGAGGTCAGGTTTGTCAAACAGGACCTGCCCCTTATGAACCTGTGCTGGCTGGGCCTGATCACCTGCTTTTCATGTGCTGCATAATGGCATTCAAGATGATCTCTTCCTTGACCTTCAAATACTTAAAATCAAATGTGAGAATTTCCATAATGTGGAAACAATTTTGAAATGAGACCTGGTTTAAATTGAAGATGCTGCATATTCGTAGGTTTAAAACAGACATAATAATTTATTAATATTAAAGTTTCAGGTCATTAAATATGCTTTCTCCCTCACTTCCCTGACATTTAAAGGAGATCATTGCCTTTCTTATTTCTTGATAGAGTCTGTGAATTCAATGCAAAAGATGCTACCAAGACACTCTAAATATTACGAATCTGACCATGTTTACAGTTTTCTGTGGGATTCTCTAGTAACATTTACATAGAATTATCGCTTGTTATTAGATGATAATGATGACTTTATTGACCTAAATCATAAAGAATTTCTAGTTGTCTTGTCAAGTCCATTTTAAGGTTATAAAAAATTAATAGCTTGTATAGATGGTCCAGTAAACATCTTAGCTTGAATATTTTACATCCACATTTTGAGAAGTGATGAGATGAAGAAAAACATTTCAAGAATAACTCACTCTCCATCTTAAGAAACTGTTTCAGAAATGCTGATAACCAATGAAGGTCTCCCCAAAGAGCGCTTTAAGAAATTAATGTACTTATAGTTAATAATAATAATACTTGAACATACACAGTAATGAAGTTTCAAGGAATTTTAGTCTTTTTAACTAGTTTATGTGTCTAAGGTCTAGCGTTGCATAAATGCTTATGAATAGAGTGTACCAAAATACAAGATTGTCTTTTCTTTGCGGGAAGATTTGTACTGATTTTCAGTGCTTTCAATTAGACTGTTAGAGGTTTACAACAGGAATCATGGTAGGTATGAAGATTTAGATTCTTACTGTGTGGAACTGGTATATGGGTAGAAATACATCAAGTTTTCCTTTATTTTTCCAATTCTGACAGAGATTTTTCCTTCCCACTTCACAGGTGCAGTGGCTTATTTGTTTTTAGAAGAAGTGATCATAGCATACATTATTCCCTTTTAACACCACAAATAGTATTTTTTAATCCCATTCCATATATTTTTGTCTCCCATAATGTACATTTGGTATTATTCTGAGCTTTAAGAGCATAATTTCAGTATTGGCTATTTTCACTGGAAAACTAACTATATTGAGGACAAGAGAGATATCTTTATGTCAATCTTATTTTTAGACCTGCACAATGATGTTTTCTTCAATTCTTTTAGATAAATCTGGGAGAAAACATAAACAAAGGAAAGCAGAATAATTCATTACCTTCATAAACAAGTAAAAGCTGTAAGGAAGCTGTCACATATCACGTATAAAGTAAAATTTGTACTGTTCTTCTTCTGTCCATATTTTAGAGAAAAAAAGGTGTCCAGATGATACGAGGCAAATGCATTTAAACAATGTTGTACGGTACTTAGTTTATATGTTAGTGCATCACTGTTGTGTCGTTCAAAGTTGTTGGCATAATTTATTTAGTGTTTTGTAAAGGTCTGTGCTTCAATGCTGAATTCCTTATGTTTCTAGACTGCTGATATTTAATGAAGAAATGCCACGCTTGGGTTGAAACCACCATTTTTTGGTTACTGATTTGGTTTGGGTTTACGGAGGAGGTGCCTGGGGTAGATCTTACTGGGGACAATGTGTCTATGGGAACAAGGGAATTAGATTCCAGCTGTAGGACACCTTTCTTCGGATGGATTTTTTTTCCTGTCCTTTGCTTGAGCCTTGCTTCCTTGTTTTTATGACTGGGTTTGTACTTCAGCTGCTCCCACTGAATTCCTCCAGGTTATTACATTGCCATTTACAGGGTGTTTATAGAGCAACTCAAAAAGTTAGTTCTTGATGCCTGAATGTAGTAACATACGTTATACAAGAAATGGGAACAGTTCATTTTGCTGAATGATTACATACTTATTATTAAATGTCTTTTGAGCTAGAATTTTCGGAAGAGCTATTAAATGCTGTAGCTGAATGCCAAATTTTGAAAGCACAAGCCTCTTATCAGCTTAATCACAGGAGCTCTGATCTTTTCATTACTTTTTAAGGCCTCTTGAATTGTCAAGATTGATATGAAAAAATAACATGAAATCACACAATAACTGTATGTTATGTTTTCCAAAACATGGAGGTAGCTACATAATAATTACTTTTTGAGCTATTAAATGAAAATGCACACCAGTATTCAAGAATATGTGATTACTCAGAAGATTTCTTTATTAAAACTATAACTTGTATTAAACAATACCCCCTCCCCCCTTTATGCAACACCTCATGCTTGGTGGTACTAAAGTCTTTTACAAATTTGGTTAAATTAATCCCTAGGGCAAAACTGCTCAAAGAAAAGGGATGATATCAGTGACTAAGCACGGACATTGGATAAGACTGAGCAATGGTATACAATAGGATCAGAATGGATGAAAGAAGGTATTACACTGCTTTTTGAGATGGAGATTTTCAATACAAAGAGAGATGTACTTCAACAGTGGCATTGTCAGATTTTAATCCCACAGTGGAACTTGTCGTCTAAAAATTAAACAAGCTCTTCTTTCTCTGTTTTGCAAATTTGAAGTAGTTTTAATAGGTTATAATGCGTTAAAAAATGTACTCTACAATGTTTTTTCTGAACAGTTTAAAAGAACATTCAACAGTTTTAATGTTTCATTCTAATTTGGAATCCTGATTATTTTAAGTTTTTTATTTGTCTTTATGCAATACAGCAGTTCATGAAGAGTTAATAAGTCACTCCTTCCTTCCTTTCACTCCCCACAAAGAGTAATCATAACTCAAAGTAAAGTATTTCCATGCTGAAGAATAAATACATCATTGGAAATTTCAGATGTGAAGCAGCATGTCTCCCAG
The DNA here is from genome assembly GCA_013400055.1 of Nycticryphes semicollaris. Taxonomy (NCBI): domain Eukaryota; kingdom Metazoa; phylum Chordata; class Aves; order Charadriiformes; family Rostratulidae; genus Nycticryphes; species Nycticryphes semicollaris. The sequence continues at coordinate 53,805 of VXBJ01005762.1, read as the reverse complement.
AAGGATATCTGTTTCCAGACAGGTTCAGTATGTGTGCAGTAATGATCTGTAGTAAAGCCTATAGAAAACCAAAGAAGAGATGTGTTTACATCTAAAAACTCAGCTTTTATGTCAGCAGTTCACTACTGTTGTTATTATTATTATTAGTAGTAGTAGTAGTAGTAGCAGTATGTCTTCTAGCATCTGTTTTGCAAAACAGTTGAATCAGCCATGGAACTGCAAGGACAATAATGGATTGAATGTGACTGGATGTGCATAATAATATGTAGTAGAGATAGAGTGCATGCAAAATTGGCACAAAAAGACACAGAAAGCGAAGACACTTGTGCTTTACATGTGGTCTACGACTGAGTCAGAAGAGATGTTTAATAATGAATATTATCAGAAACAGGAAGAGGAAAATTCACAACACAGATAAAGAAAAATTTTAAAAGCCAAACTGTGAAGTAATTTGTGTGGTCGGAGCTAGTGAAAGCACAACTTGTACCTAGGGTTTAGAAAGAGTCCTAAATCAGTGTAACCAGATGTATCCAATGGTTGTGAGAGTTGATGGCAAAAATGCCTCAGGATTCTGTTTGATCCAAGGGATACCTTGAGCGCTACGAAGTATTCCTGGCAAGCACAGTTAAATGATTGGGTTCAGTGTTGAAATGCATTGAAACCTGTTTGTGTGAACATATTTTCAGCATGGAGCTCTGAGGAATTATTTCTGTGACTGAATTGTCCATTTTCATCAAATCTTCCAGGTATAGAAGGCCTCAGTTTTTGAATCATGTACATTGTCGGAGCAAGTTATTTAAGAACTAGAAAATGTTTAAGAAGCCAGATGTTCTGAAGATCACTGCTAACACAGAAAACAATGGGTTATGTCAGTCACAGTGGTTGATAGTCTCAAAGTGAATGCTGATTAGAAATGTTTCCCTAAATTACAGTTTTTATTATAAATGGCAGAGTATGAAGATTAATTGCATTTGGCAGTAGCCAGATTTTTGTCCATTTTTAAAGGAAGCACAAATATATTTCCACTCTTACGCATTCCCATGGCTATTGAGAAGGTTGTTACCATTCTCTGAGCCTGAGAAAACATACAGAGTGTATACGTGATTTCCCAAATGCAGCAGTCAGTCATAGATGCAAGTTTCTAGGGTACACATTTGCTATGAGCATTAGAATCTTTATTCTGATTTTAGAAAAAATACTCCAATTAATAATTAAAGTCTTAAAAAAAGAAAAAGAAAAACAAAAAGAAAAAGAAAGAGAAAAAGAATCCATCCTTTTCAACTGGTTTTTTAAAACGACTATGCTGCTAAGTGAAAGTAAAACAGGAAGAGAGACATACGTTGTTTTATAGGGTTTGGGTTTTTTTTCAGCTTGGGTTAGAATAATAAAGAAAAGATTCCCTCCCTTTCCCTCTCCCACCCAGTGCTGTTCTTGCACATTATTACTGGCCAAACAGCAATATTGTTCTTTATGGCATACAGTACACAGGTGAAGGCAGTCACTGCCTGTTTCTGTTCGGTCAACAGAATTCCAACATGATTCCCTTCATATTTTCCAACATATGAAATGATAGTGTGTGGTCTCTATATTTAGATTCAGAAAAAAGCTCAATTTATAGTAAGTGCAGTCTTAATGGAATTGAAGGCTTGAGAATTTTTGTGTTGCTTTTTTTAACTCCACTCTCAATGACATTTTTATTCCCTTCCTTTTTCATTCTGAATGTTGAATAAGACTATTTGGTTGTTTCCCCACTGACAGAGGACCTACCATCTCTTTCAGATATTTTTAAGAATGTTTAGTTCTCTATGCATTGGCACCGAAAAGAAGTAACAATGAGACTGTTCTCACTGGAGGTGCACTGTTTTACAAGATATTTTAGGTTCGTGCTTGAGTTTTCATCATACGGCTTTTGTTGTTCTGCACTGTGGCAAATCGGTGCTTTGTGGCACCAGGAGTAGACCAAAACATCCATAAAACTGAGTGGCATTGGCTGGTCTAAGTATAATTTGTCTACTAAAAGAGAAGAGTTTAACAAACTATGTAACTGTTCATTCTAGATTCAGTCAGAGTAATACTCGAACACCTCCAGGTTTTAAAAGAGCTCCTCAGTGACCAATATCTCCATTGCTACATTCTAGAGTGCATACAGAGTAAAAGCTGGGAAGACATCATCAGCCGTGTCCTCAGTGTGCAGAGATAGATGCAATTCTTGCAGCTTAGTATGAGGTGACAGGTGCTGGATGGTGCGAGTACAGAAAGATGGCTGGAGCCATGGCTGCATATGGAGCTGTCTGCTCACTGCCCGCAATCACAGCCTTCTCTTTATGAGACTGGCCTCCCTCGAGGGTTTGTTGATTTTTTTTCACTCCTAATTTTAATAGGAGCTGCTCTGTTGAGGCTGAAAAATTCAGCCAGAGATACAACAGCAAGATGGATAACATGTAATCAGAGAGTAACACTTAGGGAGAACCTGTGGTGTCCTCATGCCAGCATAACGACCTTGTATTTATTAAAATAAATATCCCCAAGCAAGGCAGCGCAGAGGAGTTCAATAACAGAAATATTTTCCTGTCCTCCTGCTGCTGAGTGAACAGGGTTTGAAGGTTCCACCTATAATTGAAAGCAGTCTGCGTGCTCATAACAGTTGAGGCTAATTTATTTGTTTATGACAAATAACTGCATAGAAAGTACACAGGAAAGAGGTGGTGTAAGGCAAAATTGAGATAAATTTTCCAGCTGCACTGAGGAAAGACGGCAAATTCCCTGCATTATTATTGTAAGTGATGATGATGATGGTAAAAAGTAAGAAAATAAAAATGAGTCAAAGCAGTTATAAGCATTTCCTTGTTTAAAGGTAGGTTCATTGTTCCATTGACAATTTTATGTGGCATTTTTAAATGTTTCTGGGTCTGGTAGGAATATGTGCCATGAAAAATTGACTTAACATGTGAGATCTGAATACAAAACCCAGGAAGCTAAACTGGTTTCCAGCAGTTGTCTGTTCTTGTTATTATCTCCATCATTAGAGATATTCCAGATACTAAGGACCAGGTACACATGGTCCTGAGCAAGCTGCTCTAGTTGACTGCGTTTTGAGAGAGGGCTTGGACCTAACATCTTCAGAGGTCCCTTCCATCTTCAGCCATCTCATTCTGTGAAACTGTTTGCTGATATATCCTCTGTTGTCAACTGTATATATCCTCAAAATACACCTTCAAGAGGGAAAATGCTAGAATTGTAGAGCTGACAGAATTGCTCAAGGCAAGGTAGTCATCCTTGTGACACAGGATACAGTCAACTACGCTTATGCCCTTCTTGATAAATGCTTTTTCTGGAGGACTTTCCTCATTGCCAATATGGGCAGTTTGGATGAGTTTGTTGCATACTTTGTTTATGCAGGATTTTAATATCTCCAAAGATGTAGATACCACAACTTCTCTGGGCAACCAGCTGCAATATTTGACAACTCTCATGGAGAATTTTTTTTCTCTCTTGGATCTAAGCAGATTACCCTTGCTGCAGTTTGTATTAATCTTCTTTCATCTGTCACTGTCACTGCTGAGGAGGGTCTGGTTCTCTCTCTATTCTCAACAAATTCCCATTAGGCAGTTCAAATAAGATGGCCCACAAGCTTTCTGTTCTGAAGGCGGAACAACCCCAGTTTTCAGCCTCTCCTTGTACATTGCTTGCTCTAGGCGCTAAATCGTATGGACTCACTTCAGTAAATCAGTGTCTGTCTTGTACTCCATGTCTTATACAAGAATTACACATGGACACCAGTTGAATCTCATAACTGCTGTAGAGGGCAATAACCATGTTCGTTGATCTGCTGGCTGTCATTTTGCCAATTCAGCCCTGTGTGCATTCGGCATGGGTTACTCCATCCCAGCGGCAGGACTTTGCATTTGCCCTTGTCAAACTTCATTAGGTCACTGTCAGCCCATATCTATGGCATGCCAAAGTCCCTCTGAAGGGACCAATTCTGGGGTTAGAGGCATCACAATTTCCATATTATATTTTACTGTGTTATTTTCCACATGGTTAGATTATTTTTTTTTCCTTAGGGCTAACTTGGTTCTTCCTTTTGATGCTTTTTTAAATCTCTTACTATTGCTCTTGTAATCCCTAGGCATGGAAAATCAATTCATGCTATCCTCTTTGCAGCAGCTCTTTAGGTATTTGGAAACTTATCATAACGTTCTTTTACTCTTTCCTGGTTTTCTTTTCTCCTCCCTTTTTATGAGTCATATTTTCTTTGCAATTTTCTTGTTTCCTCTGGACTATCTGCAGCTGACCCTCATCTTTACTGAAATGCCTGAAATTTAACACAATATTCTGTGTGAATCTCCATCCATGATAAGTACAGTAGAGAATAACTTCCTACCTTTTACGGGCTGTGTATTAATGGATGCATCCCAAATACAATTTACTGCTTATACAACAGCATGAAATGGTGTTTAGCTCCTGAACCATAAAAACTTTCTAGTCCTTTTCTGTGAAACCATTTTTCCATGCTGTATTTGTGTAGCAGATTACTGACCCTAGATTCAGAATATTTCCCATGTTTAAGGGTAATTTGGTTTGCCTCAGTTTAGTTTTTCAAAGTGTCAAAATAACTTTTAGTTCTAGGCCTTTCTTCCAACTGGCTGTCATGTTTTATCTTTCAGCATCCTCATCATTAATAAAAGCAATGAGTAGTCCTGAATCAATGGGGAACTTCAATATATGTATTGTTTCATTTTGATGAAATGGCATTGCTAGTAACTTTCTGAAATTGTTCTCTAAGTAATTTTGCTCCTGTGCTAATCTGTTTTCATCTAGACTGTGCTTTCTCTCCTGTGTATGAGCATATCAGATGAGGCAGTGTCAAAGCCCTGAACTCAAGTGGTAGTATATGAAATCTGCATAAAATCTTTTATCTTGTCATAGAAAGAAGTCACTAACTGTTATTTATTTCAATGGTTGGTTTTTTTCCCAGTGTTTTTCTGAGAACAGAAATTTAGTTGCAAATATGAAACTCATGAATATCATTTTGTTCCCAAGTGTAGAAACTATGTTTGCCCTCCTCTGGTTGCACCTCTGTGCTATGTAGAAATTTTGTCATAAAATAAGATGTTGAACATGAGAAAGTTGTCGTAGGACACTGTATCTGTGGCTGAGCAGCCTGTTTCACACAGTATTCCTTTTCTCAATAGGCAGCTATTCAATTAAATGTCTTAATTATCACAAGGTCCAATTCTTTGGTTCAGCTAATTTTTTTACTTTTGTAATCTATACTAGGTAACCAAGTCCTCCTACAGGTCTGAATACCTTTGTAATACTTTGATTAGTATGCAATTGGCTCAGATGCTAGGCATGCAGACCCATGGTCCTTTCTTTGTCCCTTGCTGTGAATATTCCACTTCTTCCTGTGTTTTCCTTTATCCACCAGTTTCAGGGATTGATGAGGGGCTAAACAGGAAGAGCCACCTGATTAACTCTTGGCTCCAAGACTGGTGCAACCTGCAGGACTGGTTCCTTTGGTCATGGGTTTATCTGTAGGACACCCAGGCATGCTGGCAACAGGTGGAGAAAGCCTAATCTGAAGGGGAAGAAGGATCCTGGGACAAGAATTAGCAGGGCTCATTGAAACGGCTTTACACTAGGTTTGAAGAGGGATGGGGATGAAACCAGGGGTACTAAATTGGAGCCTGGGAACAGTGCCAGTGCAAGGTTTTGCAGTCTGTTGTCTCAGTGGAGGTGGGGGATGATGATCCATGTAGTAGCAAAGACATGAGGGGTAGTGATGTGTTGGCAACTACAGAAGGGTCTGAGCATGGTCAGGCTGGAAATGGGGCTTGTCCTCCCAAAGAAGTGGCAGGACAGGTAGCTCAGCTGAAGTGCATCTACACAAATGCACGCAGCATGGACAACAGGAGAAGCCATTGTACATCAGGAAAACTATGTGGTGGGAAAACTCACACAAGTGAGTGCTGCAGTTGATGGCTACCAACTTTTCAGAAGGGATAGGCAAGGAAGGAGAGGTGGTGGGGGTGGCCCTCTATATTAGGGATAGATTTGAATGTCAGGAACTTAACAATGTGAATGATCATCTTGAGTGTTTATGGGTAAAAATCAAGGGGAAGGCCAATAAGGTAGACATCATGGTGGGTGTTTGTTACAGGCCTCCCCAGCCAGGATGTAGTGGTTGATGAAATATACTATAAGCAGCTGGCAGAGGTCTTGCGATCGCTCACGCTTGTTCTTGTGGGGGACTTCAACTTCACAGATGTCTGCTGGAAATATAACACAACAGAAAGGGAAGTCCCAGAGGTTCAAGGAGTCTGTGGAAGACAACTTCCTAACACAGCTGGTGAGGGAGCTAACCAGGGAAAGTGCCCTATTGGACCTACTGCTTGTAACAGATACAGTCTTGTGGGAGATGTAAAGGTTTGATGTCGTCTTGGGCAGAATTATCATGAAATTATAAAAGTTTTCAATGCTTGGAGAAGCAAGGCAGGGAGCCAGCAGAACTGCCACCTTGCACTTCCGAATGGCTGACTTTGGCTTGTTTAGGAGCATGGTTGAGAGTGTCCCTTGGGAGACTTGGGAGACAGTCATGAAGGGCATAGATGCCCAGGAAGACTGCTCATACTTCAAGGAGGAACTCATAAAAGCACAGGAGAAGGCCATCCCTACGACCCGAAAAATGGCTGGATGGGACTTTGAGCAACCTGGTCCAGTGGGAAGTGCCTCTGCCCATGGCAGGGAGGTTGGAACTGAATGATCATTAAGGTCCCTTCCAACTCTAACCATTCTATGATTCTGTGATTTTAAGATGTAGTGAAATCATGCAGGGTGAAATTAGAAGGGTCAAAGCTCAAGCAGAACTTAACTTAGCCATTATGGTTTAAGATAACAAGAAGATGTTTTTTCAGTATATCAATAGAAAAAGGAAGACTAGGGAAAATATAGGCCCACTGATGAAAGAGGTGGGCACATTAGTGGTGGAAGACACAGAGAAGACGGAGTTACTGAATGCCACCTTTGCTTCATTCTTCACTGCTAAAGCAGTCCCTCCATGAATCCCAGACCCTGGAGACAAGGGGAAAGGTCTATAAAGAAGAAGATTTTCCCTCTGTAGAGGAGGACTGGGTTACAGACCACTTGGCCAAACTGGACATCCCTAAGTCCATGGGCCCTAATGGGGTGCTCCCGTGAGTGCTGAGAGAACTGGCAGATGTTACTGTGGAGCCACTCTCCATCATCTTTGAAAGGTCATGGAGAACAGGAGAGGTGCCTGAGGTCTGGAGGAAGGCAAATATCACTCTAGACTACAATAACGGCAAGAAGGAGGACCCAGGGAACTACAGGCTGGTTAGTCTCACCTCCATCCTTGGGAAGGTAATGGAGCGACTTGTTCTGGATGTCATCTCCAAACATGTTGAAGAACAGGAAGTTATTGTAAGTGGTCAATGTGGATTAACCAACGATAAGTCATGATTGACGAATCTGGTAGCATAATAGAAATTATGAACATTTCAAAATGGAGTTTTAAGAATGAAATAGTCTAATTGCAAAAGGAACTGGTAAGCAAATTTCAACCTGATTGCTTTTCCACCCCAGATTTCTATATGTCTCCATATTGACCACAGATGCCTGCCAAGCTAATACTTGGTTAGGTCATCTCATCAATAAACAATGTCCTTCCAGGAAATCACTTTAGTTTAATTAATGTGGCAAGTCAAGTTAGGTCAGAATTGAAATTCAGTAGATACTTGTGTTGCAGAGATATTTGTTAATTACATAGTTTTACGTAAGGCTTTAAAGGGGGAAACAAAAGTGTCCAACTATAATCAAGCCATCAGTGCACATTCAGTGAAGGTAGAGGTAATTAACAAATGAATTTCCATGTGAAAATAAAAACAAATAATAACCATGGTATCAAAGTGCAATTTCATTGATGAATATAGACCCCAAATAGCAAAGATAATTGAAGAAAAGAAACACTCATGCTTTCAATGAAATAGGGTCAAGTTAAAACTCTGTGTGTGATTACATAGAGTAATTGCTGAGGAAGTACTAGAATTTAATACAAGCCACTTAATGGTGGTATTTGAGAGACATTCCTTCCACTCTTTATATTTAATATATGAAAACCATGCAGGCAACAGCATCATACTTTTTCACAATTTTATTTCAATAGCCAATGTCTGACATGACATTTTAAAGTCTGCCAGATTTAAACAAAAAGATACCTTGATAGACGATAAAATTGTGTACATTGTGTACTTTTGATAATTGACAGTATAAATAGAATTAAATTATACTTGGTAGAGAGAATCACTAATTATTGAAAGAGTGAATGGTTAAATGAGTTTTGTATGTTCCAACATTAGGTGAAGTGGGAAATTTAAAATATTTTAATCTGAATTTTTGATTATTGAAAGAAATATTTAACTAGTTGAAGGTATTTTGCTTCACATTTTACCTCATATGATCTTGTGCAGGTTTCACATGAGCTTTTTATTGTATATTATAGCCCATAACAACAGGCAGGTGCTCAGACAGATTTATTGATGTGTTATAATGATAGGAAGTGAAGAAACCTCAGCAGGAGAGATGAGACCTGCTTCTTCTATTTACTGTAATGCAATCTCCTAAGGGAAATACCACATTCTGAATTTAGGTGATTTTATTTACACATTTGCAACCTGAATGAGGTCTGTGTTGCATCCACCAAACTGATTTGTTTTGTCAGATTTTGAAACTCCAGTCTCCATTAACAAATAAAACATAAAATAAGACAGGGACGCACTGGCAATATCTTACTATTCTGTTCAACCCTTACTGCTGTGAGGAGATGAAAAAGGCAAATATCCAGGTAGGTGACTGTTTTGCCGTGATCAAGCCTAGAAGCATGGCATATACAGCCAATACAAAATAGGATTATTATATTTTGTGCATCCTACACGGCAGCAGAAAAAAGTAGTTCTTTGTCATCATTACATGTCCACTCTGGCAACGGCAGAGCTGTCATCCAGAGTGATTATGCTATCGCAACAGAAACTGCCAGAGAAGGGGCAAAGAAATTTTAGTAGCTAGAACAAAAGAGTAACTTTGTTTAGGCAGTTTAATGACGGATTTAGGCAAATTAGCATTAGATGTAGAGCAATAAAGATTTTCCTCCTAGGATGTTTTTTCTTGAAGTTGTTTGCTTTATAGTCATAATGTGTGCTGATGTCAATTTTTATTTATTTGCATCTATTTATATTATTGATCTTTTCAGAATGGTATTTAAGAAAAGCAGTTATCATAATGAATGTTAAAGGCATTTAAAAATATATTCTTAATTCAAAAATAGGATTTTTTTGTACAGCTTCTGATTCAAACAAGCTGCTGCAATTTTTTGTCATGAAAGAGAAAGAATTGAGATGATCTGTGAAAGAATCAGTGTGGTTTCTGGGCTATTATAACACTGGGTCCAATGTTTCTGCATGTCAATTTTAACAGCTCCTTCATACATAGGCCCCTTTTTATCACTGAAAACTTACTTAACCATAGCTAGGAGTTTGCAGTTGTAAAACAGAATGGACACAGTTTCAAGCATAGAAGGAGACTTGGACCTTGAAATATGTTCTTTTAATGTCATGTAATATTTAGTAAGTCTATGAAGGTAATGAGAATATTAAAGTGGAACAAAGCTGTGCTTAGTGCTCAGTTTCATGGATTTTATGGAAGAATAACCTGATCCTTAAACTTGTGAGATTTTCTTACTGCTGCTGCATTATTTCCAAGCGCACATGTGTTCTTAGCTGCTAATTTGCAATGCAGATGAAGAGTGCTTCAGCAGCAAGATTTCAGTCTTTTGCCAACAGCTTAAATTTTCATTTAAAACAATGTTTAAGAAGTGTTCAGAAGATAATATAGCAGAACTCATTAAGAGAAGACTGCAGTGTAATATGCAGGATATTCTAATTATTACTACCAACTACAAAGAAAAGTAAATATGAAAAAGATGTGTTTTCAAAAATCTCTTAAATCAACTGAAGTAGGACTAATACAAAGTGGGAAGATTCCAAATTTTCAGAAATAAAATAGTCTTGAAAGAACCAATAGAATCCATCAAAAAGGTTCTTACATTATTATGTGATGAAATATTCTACAAGCAGCTGTGAAAAATCTCAAAATCACTAGTCCTTGTGCTTGTGGGAGACTTTAACCTACCAGGGATCAGCTGGGTACACAATACAGCTGAGAGGGAACAGTCTAGAACGTTCCTGGAGTGTGTCAGGGATAACTTCCTGACACAGCTGGTGAGGGAGCCAACTAGGGAGGGAGAACTGCTGGATTTGCTGTTTGTGAATAGAGAAGGACTTGTGGGGGATGTGACAGCTGGAAGCTGTCCATGGAACACTGACCAAAAAATGACAGAGTTTTTGATTCTCAGAGAAGCAAGGAGTGGGGTCAGGAAAACTGCCACCATGGACTTCCAGAGGCCAGACTATGGTCTTTTCAGAAGCGTGGTTGACAGAGGCAGTCCTGAAAGACAAAGGTTTCCAGGAAGACTGAATGTGTTTGAGGAAGGAAGTATTAAAAAGCACAGAAGCAAGCTGTCCCCACGTGCAGAAAAGTGAGTCATGAGGGGAAAGCTGTTTTTTTCATTATAAATGTTTTCTGTGAGAATGGGTTTTTCTTCTCAAAAAACCAAAAGAATGCAGCATACAAATAATAAATATAATTTTTGGCCTAGATTCTTCACTGACATGTCTTTGAATTTGATAACATAAAATCTTTTATTTTTATTCTTTCTCCTGTTAAGAGAGAAACTGAGGGAGAAGTATGTGCTATTTAATTCTGTAAATGTAAATCAGGTGGAAAAACATATGAAATTCTTTATCCGTATTTGATGGTGATGCTGGATTGGTTCCTGACAGTAAAGTCTGTATGGAAGAGATTATTTCTGGTTTCTATCATGCTAATTTACACCAAAAATTTACTGAAAACCATGCCTTCCTTAATCATATCACAGAATCACAGAATATCAAGGATTGGAAGGGACCTTGAAAAATCACCTAGTTCAATCCCCATGCCATATCAGGAATACCTAGATAAGGTCACACAGAAACGCATCCAGGTGGGTTTTGAATATCTCCAGAAAAGGAGACTCCACAACCTCTCTGGGCAGCCCGTTCTAGTGTTCCGTCACCTTCACCAGAAGAAGTTTTTTCTCATATTTAAGTAGAACCTCCTATGTTCCAGCTTGCACCCATTGCTTATCATTCCCTGTTACTGAGAAGAGCTTGGCTCCATCCTCCTGACACTCACCCTTTACATATCTATAAACATTAATGAGGTCACCCCTCAGTCTCCTCTTCTTCAAGCTAAAGAGACCCAGCTCTCTGTCTTTCCTCGTATGGGAGATGCTCCATTCCCTGAATCATCTTTGTAGC
>VXBJ01005762.1:5241-41480 GCA_013400055.1 Nycticryphes semicollaris | reverse complement strand
ATAAGGAGATTTACAAGTTTAGAATGAGCTAAACTACTTTAATGTAGTATTAATACTAACATTTAAAAAAATGAAATAGATATAATATATACAAAACTGTATCAAGCTCCCAGGATGACGATCATGTCACCAGCAGACATTGGGAAAAATCCCATATTGGACTTGGTGATTGACAGGAGCTGGATTCTAGATCTGGAGTCAAGAATGCTTGGATCAGGATCAAAGGCAGAACAGACAGGGTCCTCCTCAGACACTGGAAAGAGAAAGAGAGTTGAACCTTTGATCCCTCAGCTTTTATACTGACCATGATGCAGATGGGATGGAATACCCCAGTTGATCACCTGTCCTGTTCGCTCCTCCTTACTGGTGTGACCCCTCTACACTTTTCCACTTCTGCCCCTCCAATGGGGCAAATAATGAAATTACCTGACCTTGGTTGTTATAGCAATAAATATAAGCAAGGGTCTCTCTGCATACCATGCCTTGTTATAATCAGGTCTTATCACTGTGAGAGTGAACAGCTTTCTGAAAAATATGCTGTTAATTTCAGAGTTTAGTTAATTAGAAGAGGCCCAACTAAAAACGTAAAATTAGTGATCAGAAAACCGGTTCTGTTTTACCTCAAACCAGGACAATATGTATATATGCCTAAAGCCATTTTAGCAGCTTGTAACGATGATGTGGTAATGGAATTTGCTTATTAAAGATAAGATCATGACTCTGATAAGGAGGGTGGAAGTACTTCCAAGTGAATCTGAACTGCAAAAAGACTTTCATGTGCAAGAGGAATGGACAGAAATTCAGAACAAACAAGTTGTGTTCTCCCCAGATTATTTGCATCCTGTAAAAATAGTAATGTCAGTGTAATATCCTAGTGTAATGCCAGCTAATTCTCTTTACGACAGTGGGTCTCTCAGGGGTTATATGCTGAAATCATTTCCCATATTGCTTGACTAAATCCACCTCACATTGTTCATCTCAAATCCCATGCGATCTCCAGCCTTATACAACCTAAAGTTCCCCTTCAGCTTATCTTCAGAGCATTTTTGCAATTCCTAACTTCCTTTTTGTTTTGGTGTTGATGTCTTTTAGTTCCTACCCTCTGAAGTCCATTGTATTGGTTTTAGATGGGATAGCATTAATTTTCTTCATAATAATTTGTATGGGAAACAACACTGATAACACAGGGATGTTTCCATTATCCCTGAGCAGGGGCTTCCACAATGTCAAGGCCTTCCCTGCCTCCTCTTTTTTTTTTTTCGTATTAAACTATCTTTATTTCAACCCATGAGTTTTCAGTTTTACCTTTGCGATTCCCTCCTACATCCCATTGCTGTATGTCCTTAGCTGCCTACTTGAGTTAAACCACAACATCCTTTCAATTCTACCCATAATATCCTTCCTTTCTTTCTTTTTCGGCACATGTCTTTTCTCCTGCTTCTTTTTAGTACATGGGATGACCTCTTGCTTGTGTTTTCTTTCTTTCTATAATCTTTCAAACTTTCCTTATATGCTGTATTGCAGAGGCTTCCAGTTTGGGCTGCTCTCCAGCTGTTGTGACTAAAAATCTGTTAGCAGTAAAATGATTCCTGCTAAACTCTAAATTAAAAGAAGGTAAGACACACACACAAAATTCCATTTCTTTGAATTGTTTTATTTGTTTGACTATTGGTCTGGATTAGTCACGATTCTGCTCACACACAGCTACAAGGATTCATGCAGTGCTTTGTAATTAATATGGTGATAATACAGTGTGGTGAAACTACAGATGAATACTTAGCTCTTTTCAAATATGTAGGTCAACAAACGTGAAGTCATTTTTGATTAACAAGTTGATAATTTCACAGAATCACAGAATTGTAGGGGTTGGAAGAGACCTTGGGCGGGTTATCTAGTCCAACTCCTGGCCAGAGCAGAGTCACCCAAAGCAGGTTACATGGGAACACGTCCAGGCAAGGTTTGAGTATCTCCAGGGAAGTAGACTGCATACCCTCTCTGGGCAGCCTGTTCCAGGGCTCTGCCACCCTCACAGTAAAAATAAAACCCTCCTCCTGTTTTAACGGAATTTCCTACATTCCAGCTTGTGCCCGTTACCATTTGTCCTGCCACCAGGCAGCACTGAGAAGAGACTAACCCTATCCTCTAACTAACCCGCCCTTTAGATATTGTTCAATATTGATGAGGTTCTCTCTCAGTCTTCTCCGGACTAAACAGCCCCAGGTCTCTCAGCCTTTCCTCGTAAGAGAGATGCTTCAATCCCATGATCATCTTAGTAGCTTCCACTGAACTGTCTCCATCAGTTCCCTGTCCTTCTTGAACTGGAGAGCTCCAGATGCAACCTCACCAGGGCAGAACAGAGGAGGAGGATAACCTTGACCTGCTGGCTATGCTCTTTTTCATGCAACTCAGGAGACCACTGGGCTTCTTCACCACAAGGGTACATTGTTGGCTCATGGTCATCCTGTTGTCCACCAGGTCTCCCAGGTCCCTCTCTGCAGAGATGCTCTACAGCAGGCCCTTGTCCCTTCTAGACAGGTGAAACCCATCCCTCTCTAACAGGCCATAATCATCAAAGAATGTCTCATTGTCATTAAAGACAGAACCCTCACAATGGCACCAGACAGGTAGTCAGGAGTTGATATGCATTATCCACCCATTTCTTACTGCTCCTTTTCCTCTGGCTGGTAAATTGGAGAAGATGACTTGGGCACCATTTTTTTGTTTTTTTTTTCACTTGCACTCCCAGGGCTTTATAGTATTCCTTAATTCTGCCCATGTTCCAGCTTGTGGTGTCATTCATGGCCACATGAAAGAGTGGACATGAATATCAGTCCCTGATAAAGAGTCCCTCCCCATCTTTCCTGTGGCCCCCTTAAAGTACTGAAAGGTAGCAATAAAGTCTCCCTGGCCTTCTCTTCTCTAGGCTGAACAACCCCAGCTCTCTCAGCCTGTCCTCACAAGAGAGGTGCTCCAGTCCTTTCATCATCTTCATAGCCTCATCTGTTACCTGGCATCCTCAAGAAAACTCCTTTCCCTTCTCCACCGTTTGTGTAGCCCCTAATTGCCTTTTAACAACTTCCCAATTATGCTGGTTGTCATGAGCCCATTCTTCTGAGGAGGTGGGACTCGGATTCACTCCATGCTTCTGTAAATAATTGGTGACTTGATTATTTACTGCATAGAGGATAGGGTCATGAGGCCTTCTGAGAATTTGGGACTTGGATTCACTCTAAATAATTGGTGATACTACTTGCCATCCTGCTGACTGCACTAGCCAGTAACACACACAGACTGCCAGAAACGAAGTAGAATGTTCTTTTTTGCCGCCTTTTTCTTTCCAGAGCTTCGATCCTGCACTTTTTAAATACAGGAAATACAGGAATATAATGTTCAAAAGAGAATTGTAAAGCATTTGGCTAAAATGGGGAAAACATTAGCCAATGTCTATATTCTTTGTAGCATAGCCTCAACAGCCAGCATGCCAGCTTGAAACAACTCTTACTGGGAGACAGCAGGAATGTCAGGGATCGGCAAAGATTCCACAGTCTTTCATGATGTTGATAAATTCTGAAAATAGGTTGATTGAACTAAAAATAATGTCTTGCCTGGGCAGTACTTGGCATCGTTCAATGTATTTAGTTTAGGAAGGAAAGAGAGGGGGAGGTTGTACAAGGAAAGAGTAAGTCTCTCCAGGACTACTGCAAGAGAAAAATTCCTCAGCCTTTGAAATTTAGTTGTGAGATACAGCATAACTGTGAAACCCCCAAGCGACACCACCTGACATTGTAGCTGTCCCTGCAGCTGCAGCACATTTTGCAATAATAGGAGTCATTTCTCGCATGCTGGATAACACACCTGGAAGCTTAAAGTGCTGCTCAATTCCCTTCCTGTGAGCACCCTTCACTTACTCTGCCTTATACTGCAGCTGTAAACCAAACAATCAAACCAAATGTGTGCAGGAGATAAGCCTGTGAATTGTAGTCACTACTATACCCTAGTGACTGTATTGAACCACTGCCTTAGAAAAAGAGTTTGAAGCTGTCACCTTCTCTTCTACATGAAACATAAAGCTAAAGCTGAGCTTTCCTATCTGCTGCAATTATCTATTACTTGGCTTTTTAGCAGGAGAAATATTGACCAAAAGCTGAGCTCTTACAGTTAATTCTGTGTAGATGTGTAACTTCTGAAATTTCTGTTTGAATAAAGCCAATGCTGACTAGAATTGTTTCATACTGCTGTTGTGTTGGCTCTCAGACAGTTGCTGTGTTAGGAGTTCCCAGAGGGATTTTTATTGAGTAGTTGTCCATGCCACTCTTCTGTATTGGCATTCTAATTTTTTTAAGGTAAAGAATTACTTCTAAGTGTAATAGCAATGTTATATAAGATCCAGGTACGCTAATCCATTTTCAGGATGAAAATTGAACCTGAAGCCAAGTCCATAATTGGCACTTGTGTTTCCCCAGCACTGCTGAAATTAGGCACAATTCAGTGGTCTTTTTCAGCAGGCAAAGCTCTGTTGTTACATCTTCTTCCTATTTTGCTTATTATAAACATTCTTTTTGTCCTCTCTATGCTATTACTTTATGCTCCTCTGATTTAATTTAAAGGGACTAACTAGCACTGAACACTGTAAATCCAGATGACTTTTCAGGTTTTGTTGTTGGCTAATTGGTTGGCCTTGCGTCAACTCAGTTGCTCTTTCTGCCATCCAGAAAATTAATTTACTTTGCATGGCAGTGCTTTGGGTGTCCTTTGTGGCCAACCCCCCAAAAACAACAAAAAAAAAGAAGCAAATGTTTGTGGCAAAAAAGCAGCATGGTGGCCTCAGTTCTTAATCTAAACATCAAAAAAAGAAAATCTATTCATAGCATAAAAAGCTGTAGCTCCACATAGAAGCAATGTCTATGTAAGGATAAATTTGGAAAGGCTAGGGCAAAATCTGAACTATAACTACCAAGAGTTATAAGGCTTTATAAAAATATTAGAGGTAAGAAAATATGAAAGATATTGTATGATATTATTGGGATAAATGAGAATATAAAAAATGTCTGAAGAGAAGATTAAATGTTCAGTGGCCTTATTCTATTAATCCTCACCAAAGAGTGAATTATAGACCTATTTTAAATAGTTAATAACAAAGAAAATAAATTCAGGCAAGAATAATGGAAAATGAGTTAACACAGATGTATATAAATTTTATATTTATTGTATCCTGATACTCTGGAAGAAATAGAAACTGCTAATGTTGGAGAACTTGCAGGGAAGAGGGCTTAATAGAGGATGGGACACTTTGTTTATGCCTGGGTTCTGGAAAAGTTTTGACAAATATGAAAGTTCTGATAGCAGGAAAAAAATGAAGGTGAAATTCCCAAAGGATTGTAGTGTTGGTTGTTACACTGAGGGCTGTGATCAGTGTTTTTCATGCTCACTGTAGGTGAGACAAGAAGTTACTGTTTTTATTTTCTGCTTAAAGACACTGGGAAAAAATGATATTAAGAATAACAGAACAATAAAAAAATAAAGTCATGGATGCTTTTCGCTAATAGTTTCTAGTAGTAGCTGTAGGTCAAGCAGGCAAAAGGCCCTCTGAAGATCCTTGATTCCATTTCAGAAAATCAGTGCATGTGCTAGATGATTAGTTGAATTCTCCTGAGATCCTGTATTTCTAGGCTACTAATAAAGAAATTAAAGAAATGTAAGTGGCATCACTCTCGGGGCGTGGATATTGGATAAATCTTACGCATTTTGCTAAATCTCTAAAGTTGCCATGTATAATCATTATCATTCTCTTAGCTATAATTTTTCAAGTGGAAGTCCCTTCGGTAATTAAACCAGCCTTGACTAATGTTTGCGTAAAATATATTAGTATTATAACAGCACAATAATGTAATAGTGACAGCAATAATGTGCTATGCTGATTAAAAGTGTTTTAATATTTGGATTATTTCACTTTCATTTACGCTCTTCTTACTACTTTTTCTGTGATAGCTATTGTGAATGGTGTTGGTAAACCTTTAACTCATAGCACCAAACTTGCAGAAATGCTTATAAAAGCTTAAAATGTTTTTACATAAGATCATCCAGATCTTCATGTTCAGTAGTGATGGTTTTGGTCACTAATTCAGCTTGAGCTATGAGGCAAAGTATTTTGAAGGACTTCATCTTCTACTGCAGATTTGCAGATAAACCCATTACGCTCTTTGCATTCACAGGGTTGTATGCTATGATGCTCCATACTGATGAGTTCTTAAATGCCAATAAACAGATATTTTTTCCCCCAAATTTTACATTTCTCTTATTTAATTTCATTTTTTTCTCACTCAAATTTGTAATATTTTTATTCGAATGATCTTAGCTTGCATATAGTGTACGTGCTTCCATATGCCATATATTCATGGTATGTAGATGAGCTCAGCAGCTAGATATTTCTGTCTAGTCGTCTGCAAGCCCTAACCATGCCCGGGCTCTTTTAGGTAACAGTTCATGTACATGGCTGTGAAAGAAAGCTTAACTATGTCATCTAAAGCTGAGAGGCTGCATTGAATTGCTACATTCTTAGCCATGAATAAGTTATCTTTTACCTTCCCTTCCTTTATGTACTAAGAAGTGTTACCTACTATCTCATCACCTAACTTTTTTTCACCCATTTAAAGGAAAGCATATTTCTATTGGACAAAGGTAGTGAAGGGAAGGCAATCTGCTCTGGCAGATTGCGGAAGGAAAGTCTTAATTGCCTAAAAGTTTTGCACCTTCTAGTCAAGGGCTCTGATTGCTTTCTGCCAACACAGCCTGGACACCCTTACTTTACTTGCTTTTTACTTAGGAGATATATTAAAGAGTTCTACTACAGCACATTGGCGTCGTAATTTTCTTCTCAACTATATTCCTTTGCTTCTAAAATTGTGCTTTGTCATCACACTTACTTCTAGCCCTCAATGCACAATTGTCAAGGAACTGATTCCAAATTAGCCCCTTTCAATTGTCTAAGTAATGAGAGTCACTGAGCACCTTCTGAAAGAATTAAAAGGCTCTCAGGTAGCTGGCAGGACCGAACTATCAGTGACAAACAATTTACACACCCTGTTACCAGCCTTTAGATGTAATGCTGTATTTTGTACCTTGTTGAGCGTCTAACATTTGTTCTCATGTGCTTAACTCCAAAATTATTTAAGGGTGAGATTTGTTAAACATCCAGATCAATGATGTGTGCCTGAAAATTTCCAGAATAAGGTGATTCTTTTGAAATGTTTCTAATAATTTAAGTTGTACCGTTACATTTCTGTATCTGTATTTCCAACACTGTAAGCCACGCCAAACTTGGCCAGGTGTGTTTAGAGCCAGTCTGCAGTTCTTTATAGCTAGATAAATGTAAAATGTCAGAATCACTGTTGCATGAAGGGCTGACAAAACCAGAGAGCTACTGGCACTCATTCCATGAACACCTGTGTGCCATCGCTTGATTCTTTGCGAGTATTTGATGAGGCTTTAGATACTAAGTGGAGTTATTAGACCACCTAACAGATGGTCTCTCACTGTAGGTCACTCTTCGTAGTATTTTCTCTCCATTTTCATAGGTTTAAAATTACTAAAAGCTTCTAAGTAATTTTTTCCCCTCAGTATTTAGCACCCTCACCTGAGGACTGGTTCATAGGGAGTCACAAAGAGTAAGTAAAAAGCCCAAGGCAATTGTCACCAGGTCGGAAATCATAATTCAGGAATCTGCAGGAATAGGGTCACTTGTCAAAAATGTTTTAAATTCCCTGTTTACAACAAGGAACATTCCACAACAGTGACTGGAAATGTTTTAGTGTAAGCAGTAAATAAAACTTAATAACCACATTAACTAGAAGATATTTGCTTACAGGCGCAAGAGGCTTTTTTTTTTTTTTTTAAATTGATCTCATTTTCGACTAGAGGAAATGCTAAACTCTTTAAGTTTCTGTCAGAACAGTAGGAATGAACTGGATCTCATAAATTGTACTGTACCTATAGAGATTCTCCATTTTCTTGGGAGTATCCTCAACTGTTAAATTGATTTCACTGTAAGAGTCTGTCTTCCAACCTACCTGTTTCTTCATGTATTCTCACAAACACATATTCAAAAGGAATAAAAGGAGGTACTCTGGGATATAATCTACAGGATTTCCTTCAAATACTTCTACCATTAAAATTCAAGGAAAATCTGATATCTTTTTCATAAGAAAAGTGGTGGTGGGGAGAGCATTGGCCAAGGTTCTGTTTTCTTTTAGAGTATTTGTGACAGTTCTTTCTGGTTGAAACTGGGAATTAATAATTAATTAAGCTTTGTTCCTGGCATAAGAAAATAAAACAAAAACAATAAAGAAACTCCCTGCAGCTCAAGTAGTTTTTTCTTATGCATGAAATAGATTCTTGACTCTCATAAAATGTTAACAGCATGTTCACCCTCACAAATAAAGTTATAATTATGCAAGTTTCATTAATGAAATTGTAGCACACTCCTATAAATTACCCAACTGAGTTTTTATGTTTTCATATATCACCACAGCATGACTACTGAAAAAAACACTAATTATTTAACCTCGTGTTTTGTTTTGTTTGTGGTTTTTTTTTTTTTTGTCTTTCCAGAAATAAATTT
This sequence comes from Nycticryphes semicollaris, assembly GCA_013400055.1. Lineage (NCBI taxonomy): Eukaryota > Metazoa > Chordata > Aves > Charadriiformes > Rostratulidae > Nycticryphes > Nycticryphes semicollaris. The sequence continues at coordinate 32,863 of VXBJ01005762.1, read as the reverse complement.
CTTTATTGTGAGAAATCCTGATTATTAATTGATGCAGAAAGCAAACAGGCTGATGTTCTACTGGGTGTTCTGCACAACGTGTAAGTGTAATGCGTTTACTGTAACATTGATTACATGTTCTGTTTAGCTAGTGATATGATTTGATTTTATCAAAAAGAAACTATTGGCTATTGGTTAGAGATGTTTCTTAATTTATTTTTATCACAGTAGCAGATAAGGTACGATGACAGATTGTGTCTGAGGTCATACCTTTCTGAAGGTATTTTTGTCCCCTTGTTTTACTCTGCACATTAATCACCATCAGACTCTGCTACACATTCGTAACCTTCACTCAGGAAAATCCATAGCAACACAAGTCAAGATTAGTAGTAATTAAAGCTCTAAAAAAAATTATACAGGGCCTACCTGGTCAGCAAAATGACCTGACCCTAGATTAATTTCTTTATTTGTTGGCCTTCCCCAAAATAGCAGTATTCTGACCTTTTTTAGTAGGAACTGCAAAAACAAGACTCCACAATGGCTGATAGAAATGTAAACTCTGATTAAAATCTTCAGTTGTGAGAAGACACTAAATAATATTAATGACCCTCTCAGACTTAATGTACTAGTACCCAACGAAATGCAAAAAAGGCCATTTATTCATTCTCACAGCAAGATGTACTGAGCGTTGTTGCAGTTCAGTAAGTGTTGTTCCTGATATTGCTAGTGGGATGACAATCTTAAGTTTTCTTCTGTTCATGTTTTATTTCATTGCCATAAGCATTTATTGCCTGGTAAAGGCCGTTCTTTAGAATGATGTTGGATCTCAGAGTATTCATTCTTTTGAAAGTCTAATTCATTCACCTTTGCTCATGATGTTGTTTCAGTCTTTTCTGCACACAAACATTTGTGAGGTTGATTTTATTGGCTGCGGTATTTGGGGATTGAATATCTGTCATTCCAGTAGTCATGCACTTGCACAAAAAGAGCACTGTGAGCATCCTATTATGCAGTGTTTTGCAGCATAATTTATGTAGCTCTTTTTAGAAAAGCTCCTGTCCAAGAGTAGAAATTATATCAACTAACTGGCGTGATGTTTTATATATATGTTGACTAGTGAAGGCTCAAATCTGAGGTTTACTACACAACTGTCTTTGTTTATGTGAACTTCCCTAACAAGTCTAAATAATAAACTATGTAAGAAAAGATGGTGTTTTTGCAAATATCTTATCCATTGAAGGAAAGAGTCATTTGACTGTCTATTCAACTGTAGAGTAAGGCAGACATTCCTAAACCGGGATGTAAAAGGTCTGCAATGGGAACTGCAGCATATCTGTATTCTCACCTGAAAGACTGACAAGAAGATGCAAAAGTGGCCAAAAATTTGTGGGTGTGGTGTCAGAGTCCTTATTTTACCTAGGAAGTTGACGACCATATTTGTACCTTCATGCAGGGTTGGACGAGGGGAAAAATAAATGCACGGGACATCCCTTACCAATAGCTATATAGTTTGTTGTTGTTGTCCATAAATACTTTCAGTGTCATCATCACATGACTTAAGATGAAAATTTTCTTTGTTAGGGAAAGAAAAGAGATTTTTTGTCACTGCATTGTGATGATGAATTCTTTTACTTGATGTACTTATTAGATTTTGTGATAAAGAGATTGATTTGAAATAAAATTTAAATGGATTAGTACCGTAATATTGTCCAGACAAAAAATTAGATTGCAGTTGGCCTAATATGACTGTGTAGCTACGTCCTGGAGCTGAGTAGGAAGCTTCATTTACATCCCATCATTTACATTTCTTGCTGTCACAGTCCTTGTAATTTTATGATGTCAGATTCTCCCCGCTTTCTGGTAGGCGCCTGTTTCTGTGAAAGGCTAGCAAAAGATGTACTACACACAGTACACACAGTACTGGTGACTCTGTGACTCAGTTCAGCATTAACAAGATAACTAAACATATGCAGCGAATATTTGTTTCTCGGTACATTTAGTATCCCGGTACCAGCAGGGTGATACTGCTGCTGCTGAGAACCACTGTATGTTTTTTCAAGAAAATTTTCTCACGTCAGAAAATGCAAATTGGTGGAAACTGAAATCTATGTCCTCGGTCATTTATAGAAACAGCCCACCTGATAACTTTTAGTAATAGCAGTGCTTTTGCAACATGTAAGAAGCCCATTAAATGCAGTTCTGTAATGAAAGCTGTCTGCCACAAGCCAGGAGGGCAGAATTTGGGCTGCGCTTCTAGATGTGCTTTTTAGGTGCCAAGCTCTCCTAGTCAAAGAGCTACCAAGTTCTAATAGTTTCTGTTACAAGCTGATTGTTCCATATTGCCAGTCCCCCCGAGCTTAATGGGAGTGTTTGGTGGCCCTGGAAACGCAGGTCCAAGGGGCATTGGTGTAGCTCTGGGGCAGGGACCCCAAAGGCATGGGAGATATGGGTGGAGTTGGAGCCCTCAGTGCTATGAGAAGGCTTGTCCTGTGCAGGCAACTTCACTTTCAGGGGTAAATTCACCCAAACCCTCTGGATTAGTATGTGGGATTTTTGAGTAGTGCATTGAGGATATGTAAACCTGTAAACCTGATATTTTTCTTATGCTTCTTGCCTGTCAATGTCCTCTAGCTTCTATATTTCTTCCTGATTCGGGGAATTTAGTGTTTTTACAAAATATCATTACTTCATGGAATAGAAATTCTGGGTTAGGAGTTTTATTGCTGTGTAACTTGGGGGGAAAAATTAATCATCTGAGTAGTACTGATAATAATCCAGGTATATATTATTTTTATAGGGGTTTTATGTGGTTAGTATTCTGCTGAAAACACCATTTGGGAATGATTAATTTATTTCTTTCTCTTGTTAGAGAACTGGCTGCTAATAAAGCATTTTTTACTGTATGGTTACTTGAGGCACTGTTATTTTCAATTCAAAAGAAAATGGCTCTAACTAAGAGCAGAGAAATGAGTGACAATACGTTAGAAGACTGTGTATCAAAAAATGCGAAGCTTCTGCTTGCGTGCAAAAAACTTATCATTTAGCTGTGATACTAGTAATTAGATTTCAATCAGTATGCTCCTTGTTATTAATACATTGTTCTCCTTTCATTTGAAGAGGTCCTAATAACATGTTAGACAAATCATACTCTTTAAAAACATATTTGAAATAATTTTTTTTTTAATCCTTGCAATTTCAGGTATGCATTTTGTAATATTATTAATACGTTCCCTTGCTGCTAATGTATCGATGCATACTTGTAAGTATGCACTATGTTGTACTTTTATTGTTGTTCCAATTTATTATTAAGAATGAAATTATTCTTCATATTTAAGCAAATATTTGAGGGAACTGTGGGATGTACAGTAAGAACATTGACTTTGAATACCTAATAAAGCTTTTAAATTACAAGGGCTGATTATTAATATGTAGGGTTGAAGCACTAAGGTAAGCTTTTTCCGTTGGGGCAAAAGGGATAGTCTTAAGTAATTTTAAATCATAGAATCGTAATATTGTCTAGGCTGGAAGTGACCTTTGAGATCATCTAGTCCAACCATCAACCTAAGTCTCATAAAAAACAACTCATCACTAAACAATGTCACTAAGCAATATGTCAACTCACCTTTTGAATACCTCCAGGATGGTGCCTCAACCACTTCCCTGGGCAGCCATGCTTGACAACACTTTCCATGTAAATTTGTAAATTTTTTTCCTAATATGCAACCTGAACCTCCCCTGGAACAAATTGAGGCCATTTCCTCATAAAATTTCCTCTCCTTTGTGGAGAAGAGACGAACCCCCGCTTCTCTACAACCTCATTTATGGAGTTGTAGAAGGTAATAAGTTCTCCCCTCAGCCTCCTTTTCTCCAGTCTGAACAACCCCAGCTCCCTCAGCCTCTCCTCATAAGACTTATTCTCCAGACCCCTCTCCAGCTGCATTGCCCTTCTCTGGACCCTCTCCAGCACCTCAATGTCTTTTTTGAGGTAAAGGGCCCCAAAACTGGACACAGCACTCAAGGTGGGGCCTCACCAGGGCCGAGTACAGGATCACTTCCCGAGTCCTATGCATGACACTGCCCCTGATATAGGCCAAGATGCTGTTGACCTTCTTGGCCACCTGGGCACACTGCTGACTCATATTCAGCTGACACTCAGGTCCTTTTCTGCCAGGCAGCTCTCAGCCACTCTTCCCCAAGCCTGTAGCACTGCATGGGGTTGTTGTGACGCAAGTGCATGTCCCAGCACTTGGCTGTATTGAACCTCATTCCGTTGGTCTCAGCCCATTGATCCAGCCTGTCCAGATCCTTCTACAAAGCCTTTCTACCCTCAAGTAGGTCGACACTGCCACATAACTTGGTGTCATTTGCAAATTTACTGATGGTGCACTTGATCCCCTCGTCCAGATCATTGATGAAGAGGGTAAAGAGAACCAGCCTCAATACAGAGCCCTGGGGTACACCACTGTGACTGGATGACAACTGTATTTAACTCCATTCACCACCTCTTTCTGGGCCTGGCCCACCAGCCAGTCTTTACCCCAGTGGAGAGTACTCCTATCTAAGCCACGGGCAGCCAGTTTTTCCAGGAGGATACTGTGGGAGACTGTATCAAAGGCCTTACTAAAGTCCAAGTAAGCAGCATCCACAGCCTTTCCCTCATCCACGAAGGAGGTCACTTTGTCAATCATCAATGATTCATCAATTTCAGTTGCTGCCTGAAGTTGTGGAATTTGTAGTGTGTGTACCCAGGCAAACCATTGTGTGCATTCCTCATAGCAGAACTTTTCTATAAGTCAGCACTTTTAGAATCTCAACTGAACACCTTTATGAAGCTTGTTCCGCTGAGCCACTTTTTGCAATGCACAGAAAGATGCTAATCTTATTGTAATGGAGGGATTTTGGTTGTCTACGGTGATTACCTTTTTGGCCAGCTTAAAGAACAAAAAACTTTATTGTCGGTGATGTTGAGAGCTTACCACTAATTTAGAATCTTAGAATGTTTTGGGTTGAAAGGACCTTTAAAGTCATCTAGTCCAACCCCCCTGCATAAGCAGGGACATCTTTAAGTAGACCAGGTTGCTCAGAGCTTCATCTAGCCTGACCTTGAATGTGTCCAGGGATGGGCCATCCACAGCTTCACTGGCAACCTGGGTCAGTGCCTCACCACCCTCACAGCAAAGAATTTCTTCCTATTATTGAAATCTACTGTTTTTCAGTTTAAAATCATCCCCCCCCCCCATCCTATTTCTCCCCTCCCTGATTAAGAGTCCCTCTCCATCTCTCCTGGAGCCCCATTAGGTACTGCAAGGGGCTCTAAGGTCTCCCTGGAGTTTTCTCCAGGCTGTACACACCCAACTCTCTCAGCCTGTCCTCATTGCAGAGAGGCTCCAACCTGTGCTACTACTTTAGTAGCATTTTGTAGTTTATTCTGCTGTGTTTTGTCTGGCTGTGACAAATTTTACCTACCTAATATACACTTTTAATTCAACCCTTTCAGATGGGAGGAAAGAGAAAACAACCCTATTGCATTTGTATTAGTTTATTTTGTTGAATTATAGTTAGAGGTCCATTACCATGTGGTTTGGAACCTTCAGCATTGTTTCAGTTTATAAAGGAGTGCAGGTTGGGTTCAGTAGCAATGGCTCCTCTGGAATTACTGTCTACAAGGTATGGCTCTGACATGCTTATGATGTAACAGAGAAGATGCTTGTGTGTGATGCATATAGACAAAGCACTAGTACAATGTTAACCTAAGATCAATACAAAGCGTGCACGGCTCCTAGCAACTCTCCTTGTCCAGGGATCAAAGCTTAGCAGAGTACACTTCAGGCACGTACATTCCATCCCTATTGCAGACCATTAAGTCACCTTATGTTCAATAAATGTCTGCTTTATGTCCTTCTCCCTCTTGCTTTGGAGATTTTTTTTTTTGTTATTTGGATACTTTTTATCTTCCATCATATTTTTGTGCAGACACTTCATGTATTGTTCACAGCTTCTGTGGGGCCTACTTTGAGTAATGCTTTTATCAGCAGTATCTGTTAATACCAAATTCTAATAAATTCTCCAACAAAACCTACAACCGCTAAAACATCACTCAAGAATGAAATAAAAGTGTTCATAGAATACTGGCCAAATCTGTTGCTGTCAGTAAGTTCATTAAAATGTCAAAAAAATATAGCATTATATTTTGAGATTGAAGAGGGGCTTCCGATTCCTTTTTTTTTATTTCTTATCCAAAATAAGGCAACATTCTCGATTATCATCACAAAAGAAATTATACAATTGCAGTCATTTACATGGTGATGATCTCTGTGGAGTATTAAGGGAGAAAACATACATTTTTCAGGAAGAGCTACAATTTCTTTTTTAAGAGTGTTCCTAAAGGAAACTGTCTGAAGAAGGAGAGTTTCTCCACCTGGTCAGCACTATTAGTAGTTTGGGTTTTGTCTCACTACTCAACTGCTTGCCTTTTGCTCCTCAGCAGAGGAGGCCACAGCAGGAGCTGCAAGGTCTTGGCTGTCCACTGACCCTGTAGTCTTTTCTGATAAAAGTTTATTCATGTATATTGTGATTTCAAACAAAAAAATGTGTATTTAATTCAGAGATAGCCTGGCTTCTCCCCGACTGTATATAGTGTTACAAAAACCACTTTTAATTTATTTTTCCTCCCCAAGGCTACAAATATTCCTCTCCAATTGGCTTATTTTCATGTATTCCCAAGGAGGGTGCCAAATGAATAGTTTGGTTTTCTTTTGAAGTCACAGCAGAAGTTTGCTGCTGAGCTTGGTCAGGATGGACCAAAGAGACCATGAGATTTATGTACTCAGGTGCAAATGTCCCATTAAATAAACCTTCATCTCTTCCTTGGTTCACTGCACGAGAGTTTACCAGTTAAACCCTTGAGACACCCATTGTGGGGTGATTATTATGATGTAAAAGAATCAACAGGAGAAATAATTCCCAAAGCATTTAGGGTTAGATTCATCTTAGTTAATTTAGGTGTCTGAATCTATCAAAGAATTAGCTATATATCATCCTTCTATTTGAGAGGACGGAACAGAGATATTGAGGGGTTTCCTACCAGAGTTTTTAAGACAGGTATGATGAATTATCCCATAGAAGTGGGCCTTTTTTCCCCATTAATTTTAAGGAGAGTCTACAGTGACTATTTCATACTTAAGCAGCACACTTTAGATACTCATATTTGAACAGAAAATCCCATTCTTTGTGGAAAGCAAATTTTGCTTGGCAGATTGGTAACTCTTAAGTCAGTATAAGAAACCCCTTCTACCTTCTAATCTACCAGAACATTGTTTTCCAAGTTTTGCCCGTGATGTAATTCATGATGACATCTTGTGTACAGTAGTTGAACAAATATTGAAAGATGGTTTTTCTTTTTGTGCTTCAAGGTATAAAGTGTGAATAAAAAATAATCATGTTCTATTTTAGCAGGTTGATTATTCCCAGAGAATGGCACTACTAGTTATGCGGAGCTAGTTTAAAATTGAACCGGTCTTGCCTCTTCAAATGTGTGCTATCATTAAGCACCTGCCATGCCACATGGCATCATCTCTTCATTGCTTCAATCAAGGAGTTTTGCTGTGGTTTGGGTGGTGTTTTTCCCCAAAAATCTTTCACTTTTTTTGAATAATGACACCAAAGATCTTCCTGATACTTTGGTTTTTGGTCTGCCAATTCTCATGCTCTGAGTTTGCAAGCAAATTCTGTTCTGGGAGCATGTAATTATCAGTGATGATATGTAAAGTTTTTGTAGGTATTCTACTGGTATTGTTTTATAAAGAAAATAATATATTCTATTTTTTTAGGTTTTCATGTAGGTCACTTAAAAGCAGCCTGTTGACAGAACTTGCAAATTTTTCAGGGTGGTTTTTTTTTTTTTTTTTGTGCATGGTCATAGGAAAAGCATTCAGGTGAGGGAAAAAATGTTGTATTTTAAGCATGTTCTCTGTATGATTCTGTTAAATTAGTCAATGGTACAACTGTAGCTTCCTGATAAAACCCCTAATGCTTAGCAGATTACCAGATGACCTGGATGTATTTGTTGATGTACTGGACTTATAAAAAATCAGTTTTAAGTGTCTCAAGCACTGATGTTGTTCCCCCAACAATATAGCTAATATTATTAGATATCTGAACCCCTTCCACATATCCATGGCAGGAAGTGAAAGAATAAAAAGAAGTCTTTGATTAAATTACATCAAGACCACATTTGGTTCAGTCTGTTTATAGTAAACCTACATGTATATTAAATACAGTTTAAGATCCAGCAATATTTATTTACATGTTTAAATTACATTAACTATAATACTCTTAATTAAAAATATTTACATTTCTTAGATGCTGTCATCCTCAGCAGCCTGGTACACTGGGCGTTATGTATGCCATGCTTCATAAGTTATATACAAACCTATTCACAAGAATGAAAGGTCTATTGACTCATTTGTATGCTCAGTTATCAGACTGCAGGTCTGTCTGACACTGAAGTTACTACAGAAGTTGTTTTGTGACCAATTTGAAGGTCCCTTCGGAGCAAAAATAAGAATGTATTCTGTGCATTGCCAGTTGGCATGACTGATACTGAGCAATTAGTTGCAGCTTCTTGAGTTATATCCTAAATATTGACAAACACCATGCTTTTTTCGTATGTCCTTGAAGCTTTGTTATATTTACATAAATCTTATACCACCTTCTGAAGATGAAAAATAAAAACAAGTGATCCACTTTTTCTGTCCCCAAGTACCCTTTAAAATAACAGAACAATAATTGTATGTTTGAATTTGCCCCAGTTGGAACGTCTTGGTTTTACAGAGATGCTTAAAGGAACATTTAGCTATTATCCTGTGATCTCTTGGGCCAAAGGATTAAAAGTTCCTGAAAATTAAGAAAATGCCTTGGTTTTGTACATAGTTGTTACAAGCTGGTTTTCCTTTAGAGAGAAGTTGGAGATGCTGGCCCAGGTTGCCCAGAGAAGCTGTGGCTGCCCCATCCCTGGAGGTGTTTAAAGCCAGGCTGGATGGGGCTTTGAGCAACCTGGTCTAGTGGGAGGTGTCCCTGCCCAAAGCAGGGGGTGGGACTAGATGAGTTTTAACATCCCTTCCAATCTGAAACATTCTATAAAGTTTCCTTTCTAATGTTCTACAACAAAGAGACATAAGTACCAAAAAGTGGTGTTTGAAATTACCCAGTTATGAGGTATTTGATATCAAAGAGGTGGTGTTGTTACTGCTGTTTTACTGGCATCCTGCCAGTCCTTGGATTTTTTTGAAGTTTCAATCTGTTGTAATTCTGCTTGGTAAATGTTCCAAACTAATTTATTAAAACAAAAGCCAGATGCTCTTGTGATTTTTATGAATTATCTCCTGCATTTGTTGCTAAGTCAAACAAAGTGGCACAATTAATATGTTAAAGTTGTATGTACAGTGGAGAGAGGATACCAAGATTTTCAGCCATGGTTTTCTTCTCTAGAAAATGGCCTTAACATCTGAGAATAATTTCCAACATACTCTCTGCATTTATGTTGTGACTTAATCTAAATATTGATGTCCTAGAGAAGATGTATCACTTTGGTTCTAGTAATCATTGCCAGTTTTGTTAGAGAACTGTCAGTTCTGTAAATGGAAATACTTAAAATGTAAGAAAAGAGTAAGCACAGATAATGCTGTTGGGCTAAAAAAACCCCTAAGTTTATTTCCTTCTTCACTAAAATAAATTCCAAATCTATTCAGAGTTCTGAAATATTAATTTACCAAAATCCTCACTGTCACCCACCCATCCATTCAGTCACTTCTGTTCTCTGCTCAGTTCTGTTTAGTGCTCCTCTATCCCTCTGGATAGACACTATCTGCAGTCAAAGGGTTCTATCTATCCTTCATGTATTCTCAGTTGTGGTGGTCTGTGTCTAGATACATGTATACATTTGTTGTTATTTTTTAAGACAACATGATTTTTAACTGGAGAAAACACAGGCATGACCACATACATCTAGCAGAAGAAGCGATATGCTTTCCTTACATTGACTCCCACTGTAATGAGGACAGTATGAAGGAAAATAAGAACTAGTGAAAATGCATGATATAAGAAATAGCAGCTGTTTAGAGCTTTATTTGGAATATAAAAATAAATTCTGGTGAAGTAGATTCGTTACTAGGTGATGTCATTGAAAATACATGATAAATTACAAACAGTGGGCTAATGAATAAGTCACGTGATTGATAAATACAGTATATATTTCTTCAGCTTCTTCTTGCATTTATCACCACAAATATGCTCGGTAAATGTACAGAGAAAAGTGAACGTCTATCCAAAGAGGAAACACCTGAAATTTCCTGAGAAGTTCAGTACAGCACCAAAAAAAAAATTAAGTGCTATACTTTGTATTAATAAACAGGCATTTAATTAAACAGCCCAATTCTATTGCTAGCCCTACACAGGATTAAGAGGATCACTTTCCTTCTTTAAAACACAACCAAAATGGTCTCAACAAGGTAATTAGAGCTGCTGAATCTGTCTCCAGGCACTGAAGGTGTAATTCTTGGAAACCTCCTTGGCTGAGCCAGGAGTAGAAAATCCCAGCAGCACTTTCTATGTGGTTCTGAAGCAAATCAGTTTTTCAGTCAGCCTGTGAGCTTTGAGAGAGTCAATAATGACATGCGGACAGAAGGCATCATAGGAAACAGTTGATAGGGACACCATTTTGTGGACAGAGGGATGAGTGAAGTAAAAGCAATAAAACAGGGCAAAACTGTAACTATAACAGTGCTAGAGAAAGAATAGTCTCTTCTACTGCCTTTAACTGAATTGTAGGAGCAAGGCATCTGAATGCAGATGTAATCATTGAATTATAGAATCATAGAATTGTCTTGGTTGGAAGGGACCTTTCAGATCATCGAGTCCAACCAGCAACCTAACGCTAACAAAAAACATCACTAAGCCATGTCCCTCAGCACCACAGCTGCCTGGCTTTTAAATACCTCCAGGGATGGTGACTCCACCACTTCCCTGGGCAGCCTGTTCCGATGCTTGATAACCCTTTCAGTGTAAATTTTTTTTCTAATATGTAATCTAAACCTCCCCTGGTGCAGCTTGAGGCCATTTTCTCTTATCCTAGCCAATAGGTATTAGATATTTGTAGACACATCTCTTGTATTTCTTCACCTTCAGTTCCATTTTAGATCTTACAAAACTAACTATATTTCTATGACTTTTGGGTAGTTTGATTTGGGGAAAAACAAGGTCAAAAATTTTAACTAACCTGAGAAAAATAACTGTTAGAGAAATCTTTTTGAGGATCCTGTGATTCCTCCTAAGGTAACAATCATGTTTCAGAGCCCTAGAAAACAGAAACTATCACTTACCAAAAGATTAGATTTTATGCAAGCTTCATAGGCTCTGCATCTCCATTAGAAAGTACTTAGATAGTTTTCCTATTTCAAATGCTGTTAACTTGGATAAATGCCCATGTTTCATGCTCCAGTTACCGTACGTGTCTTTTAATGCTCATATCCCAATAAAACAATTGCTAAAAATAGTGGTGTAAAAATGGTGAATGCAGCTTAATTTATATTCCCTAGATAAAAAATAGAAAATGTGAAAGAAAAGCATTTTGTTTTTCATTCACTGTATTAGTACCATTTGGAGTAACTTTTTAAACTTCCATAGAAGCATTCAGCCAGAGAAATTGAAAATAGCCCTGAGTTCCTGCACTCCCTATGCCCTTAGTGCCAAGCCAGAGTGAATGTGTCTTTGTTACTGCTCCGTGCATGTTGTAGATCAGCATCAGGAAGGAGAAGAGATACAGAAAGCTGTCACTGTGGGTTAGCTGGAGTGATATTTTTGTAATCCTTGCATTATGTCTTCTGTTTTCATGATGTTACTGTCCTTGTAATTCTTAAAGCACTTTAAGGAACAATAGAAAACAGCTCAGGCACAATATTGACTGAATTTTGATGTCATTAACTCTTCCTCCAGCTCGCAGAAATTCTCTCATGGTATTCTGAACATGGCCTTTTCAATTCCATTGCATTTTCATAAACAGGTACCTGAATGCCAACAAAATGTAAAAGCCTCTCTTTCTAAGACATAGAGGCAGAAGGCACATAAACATATAAAATGAACTGAAAAAGTCTATGCAGCAACATTAAATGGAAGTTGACCACTCAGATAAAATCCCATTTGATACAGTGATGATGGAGATGCATTACACATAGCCAGAATGAAATCTCTTTATCTTCACCTCCTTTACTCCTCATTGATAGGATTTGTTGTGATTTCACTAGTAATTTTCACTAGTAATTTTCACTTGTAATCTTTTGCTCTGTTTGAAGAGGGTAATTGATGTTTAGGTACTTTTAATCTCTTTAGAACAAAACACATTCCTGAAAAATATTTAAGGTTTACAGAACAAAGAGGACACGCTTTACAAAATGTTAACTCCTTATCTTTACTGACATTTTGTCTATATTACTGGTATGTGTAATTCTTTCCAGCTGATACTTATTTATCAGAGATTAGCAGTTTGCTTGGTATTATGCAATGAAGACTTTATATTTCTTGCCATGATGGCATTGTAAGACTTATCTTTTTCTGTGTTTGGTTCTGTACACACTTTCACATGCCTGTGGTCACAGCTTGAAGCACAGGTTGTTCCTTCACATAGAATAAAAATCCAAAACAACTTTAAGAATATTCATATGTTCTTTTTGAACAAACAATAAACTATATGTGTGTTTCCTCATAATATCCTGCATTTGTTGAGGTTAAATGTGGCATGTTCAGCTTACAGTATGCATTTCTGTTACAGAGTCAGGTGGTGGTTTAAGGACAGGAAGGACTGCAAATGGAAGCTCTGATTTTGTGTCGAGGGTAACGTGCCACCAATGTTTTGACTTCTGCTGTACTAACTGCCCACACATTTGTTGTATACAACATGGGAAGACATGCAGCATCAGTCATATGTGTAACATTCCTCAACATGTGAACAGATGCCTTTGTTAAAGAGGATCTTTGAATTAACTTAAATATACTGCATCAATCTCACTTCCCGGACTGTGAGACAAGGAATTTCTTTCCTAGATTAAAAATAAAGCAGCAGTGTATGCAAAAAGTCAAAGTTAATGATTCAATGTTTAAAGTTGTATTTTGAAACTTTAAGAAGTGGAGAATCCAGGAGAACTTTAGCTGATACAGGTACAGAAGGATTTAAAGAACTCTGATAACAGGATGGTAGAAAGAATTGAATAAATTTAAGGGAACGAATTGGTACCTGTCACTATATTGAAAAACTGGCACACTAATTAATACATCAAATGCTACAGGAATAGTAGGATCATTATATGTGCTAAAATCCCTAGCTGAATCTCAAGAATTGAGTCCAATGATGCAGAATCCACCACTTCCCTGTGGAGATTATTCCAAAAGCTGATTGCTGTCATTGGGAAAAATTTTCCTCTTGTGTCCAGCTGGAATATCCCCAGGAGCAACTTCTTGTCTCATCATCATCCCTCATCTTTTCCATGTGACTCCTGGTAAAAATGAAGTCTTAGTCATCTTTGTCAACACCCTTTAAATACTGGACCATGGTGATAAGGTGTCCCCTAAGCCTTCTTTTCTCAAGACTGAACAAACCCAGTTCTCTCAGCCTTTCCTCATATGGCAGCTTCCTAGTCTTGGATCACCTTGGTGGCCCTTATCTGGACCAGTCTGTCCACAGCTTTTTTGTATGGCGGTGACCAAAACTGAACACAGCATTCCAAGATAATGTTATTTTTGAAATGAAAAATTGGAGGAAGAGCTGACAGTAGTGTTTCTTTCCTGGTAATACTTACTGGGCTCAAGAGCCCTACCCTTGGGAGAACTTTTGTTTTTCAGACAGAGGCTAGTGAACAGGAGCCTGATTTTCACAGGATAGATGCAAGTCTTGTTTGCTGCTGTAGGGAAAAACTATATAACTCAATTTGCCCCTTCTGAGGAGTTTTCTTGCTGCTGTGTATGTAGCTTCTGAGCAAATCAGAACAACTATTTTTAGTGAATACAAACGTTCCAGCAAACTTTGTTGTTGTTACTTTTTAGGTCAAGGAGAATAAAATGAATAGGGGTAATATCAATAGAAGTCTCACTGAAAGATCACGGAGAATTAGAGAACATAACTTGAAAACCAAAAAAGTGAAAGATTATTTCCAAATCATATTAGTTTTATTACAAAAATAAGTAAAAAAAAAAATATTTCAAGAACAGTTTCACCATTGTCTGTTTTTTTGAGTGGTTTCCCCACTGTGGGGAAAAAGATTTTTCTTCCTGGAAAACTGTGAATGTCGAAAGCTTTGCACTCCTGTGATTTCCGAAGGACATATGTGTAATATTTTAAAAATGCTTCTCTCTTGTTATTTCTTTGTCTTTCTGAAAGCTTACAACACTAGGCATGCAGACTTTTTAAACTGGAGCCTGAAACACACAAAAAGTGTAACATCAGCATTAATAGCCTAAGATTCAGGACAATTTCTAATAAATTGTAATCCATCAGGAATCAGCTGGATTTTCTGAGATCTTTTGTCATTTTGGGGCTTTCCGAAGCAGTCCAAGTAATTTATCCTGTTGCATTTGCCTGATGAATTACTTACTTTACTGTTGATTAGGCTACCAGCACTAATCTGGTAGAGAATAGAGCATTTAATGGTTTGAACAATATTGAGAGTTGCTGTTTGTTGGTTGGATACTTGATGAACCTCCTGAATATTATATATTTCTTTTCTGTGCTTGGTACTTGTAATCAACTGATAGTCCATTGCAGGTCAATTTTAAGTGAACCTTCAAAATCACACCAAAAACTGCTGTTGAAAATAAAAGAAATCACTAGTGCTTTTTTACTGGTGGGATAAACTGTTCAATATTTGTTTATACCTTTCCCATGTCCTGTTAAACATAAACGGATTGCTTAAGTGTATCTTAGAGGCTGCATATTGTTAATAACTGAAGGAAGGTGGTTGAATATTCAGGGCAGGAGTGCAACATTTATGTTTGTGCTTTCAAAAATAATTACTGGAGGATCCAAAAAACCTGGTGGTTACGAGCTTATTGAAATGTAACCTTGAAAGCTCAGAATGGTTCCAGTAATAACAAGCTATATGTATTATATGTGACAGCAGATTGTTAACAAATTAGATGAATAATCAACCTATTATTTTTGCTCATAATCAGTAACCTTTGCAGCATATCAAAGCTGTACCACCTTTACATCAACCATTTGTAAAGATGAAAAAACATCTGACATGTTGGTGTTGCAGTCTGCCTAAAATGTTTTGAGACAAGGAAAAGAGAAGGATATATAGTCCTTTCTAGAGAGAGGGCAATAGACACAGCAAAAAGTAGTGATTAGAATACTGGGAGGCAGTAAGACACTGGAACAAGTAAATAAATGTGTACACTTTATAATTTCTTTTTTGTTTCTTAATTTATCGTTTTATGTAGAGCCATGGCATATTGACAGGTAATTTCAGAAAACTTTTTAATCTCATCTTTGAAATGTTTATATTCTGCTAATGTAATGAAAAAAGAAATTCTAATGTTTGAAAATTAATAATTCTTCTTAAATTTCTTCGGTGGTGCAAAAAGTTGTCAACTACAACCTCTTCAAGATTATTGTACTGAAAACCAAGACAATAGCATGGGTTCAAAGATTTTGTCCTTTAAAAAGCCTGCAAATATTTGGTGCATTTGCCAATAACAAATTTCCGATATGCCAGGTTTATTTTAGGAGTACAAAATTCTAACTCTGTGCATTATTTGAATTAGCCATCAGTTTAAATCCCAGATAACAGAGGCTTGAGCCAAAGAACATGTGGGAGCGTTTGACCAGCTTTAGATGGCAGAAACCAAGTTGATAAACTGAATTCAGCTTCCCTCTGAAGGAAGAGATACTTTGTTAACTGCTCAGCTTAAATATGAACAATTTCTGAATAAAAGGCATGGTCCACTCTCAGACTATGAAGTAGGAAAGCATAAATACAGTCTCAACTCACCAATATATTTCGTTAGTGATTTTCTGTTATCCTCATTGTTCCTCACTTCCTTCCTTCCAGCTTTAAAAATTATAATTACTGATAGTTTATTTATTGAGTACTTTGAGATTAAGAATTGTATGGAAGCATGGAGACTTGATATGTAAGATGTAAGTAATTCTCCAGCTTCACTCCTCTTTGGCCCCACTACAAACCTGTTAGGAATGTAAGCAAGTTTTTCTTGTAGTTTAAGAAACCTGTTTTTCAGCAAATCATTATTTGCCAGTGAGACTTTGTTTCAGCAGAACATTTCTGACTAACTATAAATTAGACTATTATTTTTCAGTTTCTAATATTTTAACTGAGAGCACACCACTACTTCTTTTTTGCTTTGTCTCCTTGTTATTCTTATCTGATCGTACAGTCCACACTGTGATCAATCATGATTCAAATAGGAATGTTGATTGTTTTCCCAATTCTGTTGCCTTCAGTCTGACAGCTGTTCCCTTGACATCTCTCCAAACTAGTCAGACCTTAGAAGTAAATAATGACAGGCGAACTAAGAACAGCAAGGGATTTCTCTCTTCACCTACTGTCTCTCATGCTGACAATCATTTTTCATTCCCAAAGGAGACTGTCAGTTTCTTGGATGACCGCTTGTGCTTCTTGGGCTGCAGCCACATTTCGGGTTTTTTTTTGAGAAGTTCAAGAGATGGCAATGTGAAATGTGTGACCCTTTTAATTCTTCAGCTTGTAAAAGGAATTAAAATGACAAGCTTGTTCTGTTTCAGCATAAACTTAGCATTTTCTCCTCAGTTCTTCAGAGGAACAAAGGGAAAGAGTTATTCCATTAAAAATGTCTCGACTAACTAAATCCACCATTTTTTTGTAGTACTCAAAATGAGCAAACATGGCACCAAAAGTATTTATTCTTGCAAATGCTGCTTGCTCATTTGTTTCACTGGCATTGATGACCCCTTCAAATCAGTAGTGTTGTGAAAACTAGTAATCAAGGAGCAAGAAGCCTGTTTTAACAAAGTAACCATGGGATGTTAATGAATAGTTCCCAAACCGAAACCAGAATTCTTTCTGCTCTTACTATTTCAATGAGAGGACAGTGCTGTGAGACCTACAGAGCCAGTCATGTGTACATGAGTACAAAATCACAGATACCAAGAACAGAAAATCCTGACTGGCCCATTAGCTGAATGAAGTTCAACAAACCTTTAAACAGAACAAATAAATCACTAAATAGTGTCCCTTTTCTTTTTCAGTCATAGAGAGAAAAACAGGCAGTGTACATTTTTTCCAGAGAAAGCTGAATGAATGAAATGAAATTAAATGTCCACTAGCATTCTCCACAGAGGGGCTGGAAATTAAATTATAAATAAAGCACATCCATAATGACAGTACATCCTAAAAAGCCTTTGAATTTAGACCAAACATTTCTAGAGAAAATGAGAAATTGCTAATGCTTCCTGCCAAAACAAAACAAATATATTTCAAAATTAAAACCTGTAAGGACAGTTGCACATTTCTGGTTATGTGGAAGTATTGCTTATTGTTTGATTACATGAATACTGATTGCAAGTTGTGGGTTTTAACCTTCAACACAGACAGAAGATATAATAATTATTGATCTTCTAGCTTCACTTCAAGATATTTCATTTTTATTTTTCAACTGAAGGTACACAGAATTCACATTTTAGAGTTATCTAAAAAATACTGAGCTACAAATTTGATTATGTTTCATTCAGCAAACATAGATAGGAATTGGAGTGGCAATACAATTTTAAGTATGCTTGTATCTTTTGTTACTTTCTGAAATCTGAAATATTGGTCCCTTGGGCTGCATATTTTCTCTCTGTAGATGTAAAGTATATTTTATTTCCTTTTCAAAGGTATTTAGAATTCTGAGTTCTTCCTTCTTAAATAGTAAGCTGATTTGGAAGTGTCCTTGTCATTTTATGGAAAGACTTGATAAGACGTCTTTTTTTTTTCCTCAAAGGAATGTATCTGAAATATCCCTCTCCAAAAACTCACGTGTCACAAGTAGTAAATGTGCAGTGATAACAATGAATGCTAAACTGAATGGAAAAATATTATTAAGAAATAAATGCCATTATATTTTGAGCAGAGCTAACCTGAGTAATCTGTGTAATTATAGAAATTATGGAAATCAGGTATTTGAGCAGGGATTAGATATTTAAAATTAACAATTAGAGTATCTACAATAGCATTTAAGAGCAGATCTCTAAGCATTATGACATTATTTCAGGACATGAATCAAACACATCTTAGAAATTAGGATGTGCTGCTTTGGTTAGAGTACAACTGTAAAATATTCTCATTTCACTGTAATATTACGGATAAAATAATGGATCAGCTCATACTTAACATTGCACTGTCAAACTCCTAGATTTTCTAGATTTTGGAGTTATAGAAGTATTGTAATGCCAAAGGGAGCAGAAATAGAATTGGGGAAGATTCTAAATAGGAGAGGGAGAAGCTTCGGTGATGGATGCCTTTGTCTTGGCAGCACAGAGTATCATCCTGGTTTTGGTTAATCACTGTACAAATTTTATAGTCTATAATTATCTTTAATTATAGGGATACACAATGATTTCTATGCTAAAAGGAAGATGATAGTTGTGCACAGTCGAACAACCTTGTAAGCTCTTATATTTCTTATTTTCTGGAAAAGACTATAGGATTATAATGCTTGTAGGTGTTTCTTCTGTCAGTTTTGGAGCAGTATACATTACAATTATTTCTGTTATCAACTTTCATCACTCGTTAAACAGAGTGCAGATCTAAGAGAAATACCTTGCTTTGGAATGATCCGTCAGTAACTGGCAGAGGCAAAGTTGTAGAACAAGAGAGGGAAAAAGGTGAGGCTGTAACTGTATCGGTGTCTCCTGAGTCATCATCACTCTCTGAACAACCCAATGCACTTAGGTATGACTGCTGGGGAGGGTGTTCCTCTGTCACCCAAAATTTACCATCAGCATGTCTCAGTCTGGAGTGAATGAGTGGTTTCAAGGTCAGGGAGGAAATACTGTTAACCCATGAGAGTCTCAAAACTGGCTTTGGATGGAAAGCAGCTTGGAAACACATCTATCTATGGCTCTGATGTAGATTTGCAGTTCCTGAGGGGAAGAAACCAGACCATGACAAGACCACTCTTAGTACTGTCATTGTAAGTTGTAAAGTTGCAAAAGAAAAACCTGTACACCTCATTTTCCAGATTTGAATGAGGTATAGGTTTGCTTCTGACAAGCAGGAGTATATCATGGAGTATATTTCTGTCTGCCAAAGCTGGTAATGTAGTTGCAAGTCATTCGCCTGAGTGTTAATTCTCAGAATAGGCTTCTTTCTGGAGTCATCACTTGTTAATTTATCAAACATCAGGTGAAAGGAACATATAAGTGATGATGATTTGTGGTTTTAATATTTGCTTATTTTGGTGATATTTCTTTTTACTGGAGGAGTAGACTAAGTAAAGGGAAAATGAGAAATTAAGTAGTAGTAGTATGATTAATTGTGTATTCTTTGAAATTTTTTTATTGTATAACTTAGGTACAATTCCTTTAGTATTGAGGTCTGCATGTCTTACAAGAACTTTAAAATGAAAAGAAGAGAGGACAGGAGTTCTAAGAAGAGACAGATTTGTATGTTTATATAGCTTGCTTTAACATATGCGGTAAGTGTATAAATACAGGCTAAGCAGAATGGTGCAGGGTAGATCGATGAACACCGAGGAGAAGGTAATCTCAAAACAGAAATTGTCACTACAGTTATTAGAAAACTAAATATGAGTGGGAATTGTGTTCTTACAGTAGATTTTAATGGCACACATAGAGGACAGTGGAAAAAAGTGCTATTAATAATGGTAAGGCCAAGGTCTGAGAATCAACAGATGTGTTCTCCAAAGGTCACTAAATCAGAAATTACGCAGTTCAGTCATGCATTTTGGTGTTTTACAAACATATTTTTTAAAGAGGTAGGCATAGTATGTAATCCGTCTGGTGGGACAGCTATTATTTGCTTCACCTTATATTGAAGGAACAAATATAAGGAAGGTAACAACTGGAATTTGTTAAATGGAAGCATAAATTTGGAGGAAACCGATGATTTCACCTCCTCAAAATTTGCTTTTTGAGTGTAATTATATTTAACACTTTTAATAGTTTTGTGATTAAAAATGTAAGTTAATAAGCTGACACATTAATAAGTTAATGTGATGCTGACACAGAATTAGAAAAAGAAAGTCTACCTATTCTGCTAAAGACTGATTTAATATACAGAAAAAATCAAGTGTTTTTACAAACTAGGGAGACAGAAATGGGATTGAATTCATTAGCCTAAATCACAAGTCCTGCACTAGGGCCACAGCAAACAATATTTTTTGCTAAAGCTTTAAGTCAGTTGTGGCAGAGAAAGATCTGTCGCTGTGAATCATTGAGTATGAGGAAGCCTTTTATGGGTCATTGGTGAGACCATATATAGAATATTGTAGAGTTGTGCCTATCATGGGCAATAAAACCTAACTATGTTTATGTAATTCCTGGAGTTAAGTCATGACAGTAAACAGAGGAAAGGAAAGCTTATTTGTGGTAGGAATCTAAAGGAACATGGCTTTTTGGTTTTTTTCCTAGCAAAGACCAAGGGAAACTAAGCCATAATGAGAGGTAAATTACTAGATGAGACCTAAGAAACAACGTGGGCACAATTAAAAATGAGTGTATATTTGCTTTAAATAAGTTCAGGCTGTCAAAAAAAAAAGAACATTGCTAACTGCCAAACTAAAGGGAATAGCTTTTCAAAAAGACTGACATGACAAAAGCCAAACCTGAAAAACATGTAAATATTTCTCCTCTTGCCATGCAGTTTTGCAGGACCATATAGCACAGATCCATTCCAGTCTCCTATTACTCAATTGAACTACCCCTTTCATTCTTTGCAAAGTAAGTTCTTATCAATAAAGAATATTTTTTGTGGTTTTTATTTCTCTGCATATGAAAAATAAGTAAAATAAGTTATTTCCCCCTTATTTTAAAAGCAGAGAATTGAAAAATAAGGCTACAAAGCAGTACACATACAGGTCTACTGAAAATAAAAGTCTTCAATCTGGAGACAAACTGCAAAAGAGGTCTTGAATCTCTAAGAATTCTCAAAGGTGTCAAAAACTTTAATCTCTTTTGGGGTTTTTTTTTTGGCTGCTATTTATAGTTGGCTCAGTTAATTCACATACTGCCCTGTACAGCTCTAGACATTTAGTTAAGTCTTGGAAAGCATTAAAGTTCCAATCTGCATAAACTGCATTATTCAGATCTGTTGTGTTTTGTTGTAAAGACTTTGCTGTATGACAAACTTGAGAATGAAGTCTAAAAGGAGCAGGGTCCAAAACCTTGAATATTCATTAAGACTGCATAGGAAAATCGATACTATTCTCAGAAAACTGTTAGAAATGAAGTAGTTTTCTATAGTGTCAATGAAAAGTAATAGGCAGGTTCAAAACATAGTAGTGCTGAATTTTTCAAGGAAAATTTCCCATTTGGATTAAATCACTGTCCCTCAGTTGTATCTTCTTTGGATATAGTTAAAGTGATACCAATTGCTGTTATTGGAATGTTGGAAAACCAAGATGCAATAGAAAACAAAATCCGAATGCTGAATAAAATCAGGTAATGTAAAACTACTTAGTAACTATTTGGCAGGGAGGGCCTCCTTTTAGTTTCTGTTCGTATTAACCATTGTAATTCTAAGAGTTAAGAACACAGAAAATAAAACTTAAGCCCTGATGGTAAAAACTGTTTTGATGCTCTCAAACTAAGATCCCCAGAAAAGATGAAATTTAGTAGGACTGCTGGCCTGGAACTGAATAAAACCTTTTAGAATATTCCATCACATATATTGTTTTTAAAATGGACTAGTGATTTTCCAATACCTAATGTCTAGGCAGAATTAACACTTACAGAAAGTGAGAGCTTGGTGTAAGAGAACAGCAGCCTGATTTTACAGAGCTGTTGGCCTCAAGTACTTCTTCAAGAAGTGCCTGTTTCTTGAAGCACTATCTCAGTGTAACACTCGGAACAAACACATCTGTTTGATCTCATGGTTAAATTATTAAAAGTATAGAGAAATGTTCAATGCAAAAAAAAGATCAAGAGATTTAGGGGTACCTAAAACAATGTATTTGTTTTATAAATAAGGCAGTGACTTGCCATCACTTAAACAATCATCTTCTATCAGAATAGAGGGAAGAGAGCATATTTTGTAGAAACTGTAACATTGATAAGAAAATGTACTAAAAATTTACTTGTCATCAGCTATATGTAATGGAGGGTTACACTCTTTGAGTCATCCACTTTTTCAGGAACTTTATTTTTGAGGCTGATTTTCAGAGCAGATGAGTTACTTGCCCATCCAGCATTTATCTAGTGTTTCTCTAACATTTATTGTGTGGAAGATACAGACATCATGTTTCACCAGTTGCTCCATTTTTTTGCTTGGGATATAAGCAAGAAATATTAAAGAACACCTTAATTATGGTGAACTTCAGGAAAAGATGAAAAGACGTAATTTAATCAGCTGAGAAATCCTAATAAAATACTATCCAAATAGTAGTTTTAATTTCTTTTTAGGTATGGAATGCAATGATCTTAAAGGTCCCTTCCGAAACAAAACATTCTGTGATTCTATGTACTTGTTTAGGTATATTTTATAAAAATATAAACAAATAATATCACTTGTAGAGATACCGACTAGCTAAATGATAGAGGCTTATGTAACAAATTCTTTTTTCCCCTTTTTAGAGCTGAACTAATAATTAATTATATTTCTTACATGGAATAAACCAGCATTCTAAACCCCCCAAAATCTTTTGCAGTAGTTCCTGTGTTTAGAATTGAAGGTTTGTTGTATCTGAAGTGTTATATTTCACATAGTTTTGTGGCTCTGGAAACAAATGCCACAGTTGGAAGACCATGTGAGTGGATAAGATGGCAACATGGAGCCACTGACAGTTCAGCTCCATCAGTTTTAATTGGAGCACACTAAAAGGCAGTTATTTTTGTGTTATTTTACAGGTCAAGGAAATCCATCTAGGGCTACAAAGATGATGAGACGACTATAGAATATCTCTTATGAGGAAAGGCTGAGGAACTTGGGTCTTTTTAGTATGGAGAACAGAAGATTAAGGGGGGGATCTCATCAATGCCTGTAAATATTTAAAGGGTAGGTGTCAAGAGGATGGGGCCAGTCTTTTTTCAGTGGTGCCCAGTGACAGAACAAGAGGTAACAGACACAAACTTGAGCATAGGAAGTTCCATCTATACATGAGGAGGAACTTCTTTCCTGTGTGATTGGCTGAAATGGGCTGCCCAGAGAGGTGGTGGGGGTCTCCATTTCTGGAGACATTCAAAACCCACCTTGACACGTTCCTGTCTGAACCTGGTCTGGGTGACCCTGCTCTGGTAGGGGGGTAGACTAGATGATCTGCAGAGGTCCCTTCCAACCTCATATCATTCTGTGATTCTGTGATACTTTCAGTTTCGGACCACTAGCACCCTTCATTGATCACCTAGTTTTGTCTTTCACTTGAAAGACTTGGTCAGAGAAATACTCATGTCAAGAGTACTCATGCTGTGCCAAAAGTATTTTGCTTTTGCAAGCAAAAATGGAACATATTAAAAACCTTATATTGATTCAGAAGAAAATTGCTGATGTAATGGCGGAGATGTGGCAGCTTCTCAACAGCTTCCTATACCTTGTTTCTTGCAATCTTCCATGTGGAGCAGAGGGGAATGACTACTCTGTCATGGCAATACGCATGAGATGTGTGAAGACCAGATACACATCAGGCACTTGGATAGTGGCAGGCTCAAGATTTAGGTTCCATCTAAATGATTGTCAGGTTGTTTACACTGTTTACAGTGCCTTCTGTTGATGCTATGCACATGATTCTGTATAAAACTTGACATATTACTAAGAAAATAGTGGAATTACGAAGTGAATCAATCATCCTTACATTATTAATAAATTTGAGAAAGGAATTTGTGAGACAGTAAGTGTTTTTGCTTTCATAATAATTGCATTATTGCCTGAGAATAGTTCTGCTTTTATCTTTTGCTTTGTTTGTTATAGAGGCTACTTTTTTTAAAAAAAAAAAAAAAAAAAGTGTCGAGTTCATAGCTTTGGAGACATGGATAAAATGGCTGCATGCTTTTCCAGCCACTTTGCATCAGAGACACTTAACTGTGGTTGAGGTTTTGTAATTAGAGGAATTTTTACATAAATGTATTTCCAGTTTTAGGCTTTTTTTTTTTCCTCTATAGACTGTAAGATTAACTTTGTGCTATTTGTGATATGCTGCTTTGGTGGTCTTACTCCAGTATATGTGCATCAAGTAAGTGCTTACTACTCTGAAATGCATTTCACAGACAAAGCCAAAAACCCATAAAAATATTTTCATTTAGCCAAAATAGACCAAAAGAGCAGCAACCTAGTGATTTCCCTTGGGACCTTGAAAAATCATCTTGTCCAATCCCCCTGTTGGAGGAGGAACACCTAGATCAAGACACACAGGAACTCATCCAGGTGGGTTTTGAGTATCTCCAGAGAAGGAGACTCCACAACCTCTCCGGCAGCCCATTCCAGTATTCCGTCACCCTCACCGTGAAGAAGTTTTTCTCATATTTAAGTGGAACCTAGTATGTTCCAGCTTGCAGTCATTGCCCCTTTTCCTGGCATTGGCCAACTCTGAGAAAAGCCTGGCTGNCCTGGACTCGCTCAAGCAGTTCCCTGTCCTTCTTGATCTGAAGGGCCCAGAATTGGACACACTATTCTAGATGGCATCTCCCCAGGGCAGAGTAGAGGGTGAGGAGAACCGCAGGATGCCATTGGCCTTCTTGGCCACAAGGGCACAGTGCTGCCTCATGGAAATCCTGCTGTCCACCAGGATCCCAGGTGTCTTTCCCCTATGCTCCTCTCCAACAGGTCAGTTCCCAACCTATACAGCTACCTGGAGTTGTTCTTGTCCAGATGCAAGACTCTACACTTGCCCTTGTTATATTTCATTAAATTTCTACCCGTCCAACTCTCCAGCCTGTCTAGGTCTCACTGGATGCCAGCATGGCCTTCTGGCATGTCAGCCACTCCTCCCAGTTTGGTGTCATCAGCAAACTTGCTGACAGTGCACTCTATTCCCTCATCCAAGTCATTGATGAATACATTGAATAATACTGGTCCCAGTACCGATCCCTGAAGGACTCCTCTAGATACAGGCCTCCAACTAGACTCCAGCCCCTTGACTGAAGTCTTGTTGAGGTATCTCCTAAAGAAAAAATTCCCCAAACCAGTTTTTGATGTTTGTTGTTTTGATGGTTGTTTTGTTGGTTGTTGTTTTGGTAGGCTTACTTAGCTGCTGTTGTATTCTCTGTGACACATCAAAGTTAGTCTGTGTTTCCGTGTTAGTATGAAAGGACATGATACAACTTCATTTCTGAAGGGGAAAATCACTGCTGAGATGCTTTTGAGTTGGTGGTGCAGTCTTTGACAAAAAGCTGTCCAGGTACTCGGGGTTCTTGGTTGTAGGTGCTTTTTCTAGAATCGAGGATAGGATATGTTGAACAACATAATAGGTATTGTCTAAATCTAATGTGACTAAACATCATTCTTCCTTTCACTTTCAAATAGGGTAGTTGAGGTGCTGTGATGCTGAGGTACTTGATTAGAGTTTACACAGGGAATTAATATCATGTTCGGCTGCTAATACGCTAGAATAAAATGTCCAAACTCATTCATGTCCTTTAAAAATATACATATTTGGGGGCTTTTTTGTTTGTCTGTGTGCCCAAAGAATCATAGAATTGTTAAGGTCCATCTAAGAGTAAGTGAAAAATTAAGCACAAAACCTTAGGTGGCTTGCTCAGACTGAACTGCATCAAAGATGTCTTTATCCCTAACTGGAAAAATAGAGGGGAATATTTTTATTAAATACATATACAACTTTAAAGAGATACCCTATTTGAAAGTTTCTTTACAACTACAGTGAATTAACACAGCCTATGGAAGGAAAAACAATTTTTTTAGGACTCTTACATAAAAAACCCAAACAAACAACACAATTTTACGGTTGTCTGCCTAAAGATTGGTGACTATGTGCATATTTTACTATATTTTTTTGAATGATGGTATCTTCATCTATATAATATTTTATTGCATTCATGTATCCTTTTCAAAGGTAAAATAGTTTATTGCTTAATTTATTTTTTCATCTCTGTGAGTTTAAATTTTAGGAATTGTTCTAGAAAGTAAAGAAGTATGAAACAATCTCATAATACACCTGGCCAATTAAAAAATGTTGCACCTTGAGTGTGACATAATTCAAGAAGTTTTTACAGATAGAGTACATATGATGCACAGTTTGTGGGAAGAAGTTCTTATTGTGTCATGTATAATAATATTTTCATAAACATTTACCAAGAAGCTGGTAGCAGATGCCTTGACCTTCTTATCAATATGATAGAATTGATGAAATATCTGCTGAAATTAGGGGAAAGGCCAGGGCAGGGCAGGGGGAAGAAATAGGTGAAAAGTGTTGAATAACTCAGACAATCTCTTCTAAGATATTGAAAAGGAAGCAAAAAAAAACCCCAAACAATCAAAAAAAATCCCAAGCCCCAAACTATTATTCTGTAGCAAACTAAAATGAAAGCTCTTTCTTTCATTTTTGCACCATATTTAACATAAGGGCAGGTTGTATGACTGAACAGTGGACTGCTAATACTTCCCCAGTATTTGTCTTCAGACTGGCAGCACAGAATCATAGAATGGTTCTGGTTGGAAGGGACCTTAAAGATCATCCAGTTTCAACCTCCTACCTATAGGCAGTGACACCTCCCACTAGGCCAGGTTGCTCAAAGCCTCATCCAGCCTTGCCTTGAACCAGGGATGGGGCAGCCACAGCTTCTCTGGACAACTTGGGCCACTGTCTCACTACCTTCATAGGAAAGAATTTCTTCATAATATCTACTATGAATCTCCCCTCTTTCAGTTCAAAACCATTCCGTCTTGTCATATTGCTCCACTCTCATTTAACTCTTAAACCACTTAAATTGTCACAAATAAGAATAAGAATTTTATTTCTTGTGTTGATTATAATTAATTTTCAACTGGCTTTGCAGAATAATTAAATTGAAATACTACTCCTTGTGGCTACAGCCAAATACATCTTAAGCCTGGTGGTGCTCCATTGTGAACAATGAGTTACCTAATTACATTACCAGCTAATGCTTGTGATATCTGTCATAGGACAAATACCGTTCTAATACTAGAATCGTAGAACCATCTAAGTTGGAAAGGATCTAGGTGATTCTAGTCCAACCATCAACTTAACTCTGACAAAAAAAAGCATCACTAAACCATGTCCCTGAGTACCAGCTCAACCTGTCTTTTCAATGCCTCCAGGGATGGTGCCTCAACCACTTCCCTGGGCAGCCCATTCCAATGCTTGATAGCACTTTCTGTGTAAATTTTTTTCCTAATATGCAACCTGAACCTCCCCTGGCACAACTTGAGGCCATTTCCTATTGCCTGTGACTTGGGAGAAGAGACCAACCCCC
>VXBJ01005760.1:160301-172613 GCA_013400055.1 Nycticryphes semicollaris | reverse complement strand
TTTTTAATTTTTTTTTAACTTAAGAAAATCGCCCAAACAATAAAACAAAAACAAAAACGTCCCAACAAACTAAATAGTAAATACAGGCACAAATGTGACCAAAGGAAGCTGAAACTGGCTGGAGCCCTCAAGCTCTCCTGGTCCGGAGGGCCGGTGCGCTCCCGCCTCCGCACACGGTGGAGCTGTTGCTCCGCGGCAGGGCCGGCGCCACAGCGGAGGCTCCAACGGCCCCACCGCCCACTCCACCAGGACTCCACTCAGACCCAAACTCGAACTCGGACCCCACCCGGACAGAGAAGACTTCACTTTTCTTTCAGAGGCTTGGATTTTGGCTGAGCGGTGGCTGGAGGGTTCCCAGCACCTGTGCAAAGGTCATCGGCATAAAACACGGGTGACACGCCCCCCTTCCTCCAAAATTTAATCTTTTTACTCCTGAGTGGAGTCAGGATTCAGGGGCTGAGTCAAGGGGAGCAGCTTTAATCAGGTAGAGGCAGATTGAAATAAGAGCCCAGATCTTTAACCTGAACTTTGATTCAGTTATATCTCCAGCTCCTACTTCTGCCCTCGCCCTGGCCATGGGCTCCCCTTGCAGAGATCCCTGCCTGAGCCCAGGGACTACTGCTACTTTTGCCTGTCCCTGCTGCCACCTTGTCTGGCCCAGCCCTGGTGTGGCTCAGAATGGGTAAAGAGGGCATTTGTGTGGTTGGTCCATGCAGTCACCACTGTGTCATAAGAGGTGGTGCTTGGTGCCAGCTAGGTGAGCCCTGCCTTGACACTAATACAGCTCCGGAGTGTGACACTGCACATAGGGGCAACCAGACATAGCTCTGCTCATCCTCATCTCCTTCTTGTGGCCAAAGCCTCCCTGTTCATCTTTGGTCCTTGCTCACACATTCAGGCTTTCCTGGAATTGAGGTGGCCTGGACCCAATTCTCCCTGCCACACTCAGCAGGTCTCAGGTCTCATTCCTTTCCAGCTGAGAAGACTCATAGGTGCAGAGAGTAGGTTGGGGATCAACAACACCTTTAAATAGCCCAACTCAAAGCCTCTCTAAGCAGCTGGCTTTGTCAAGCAGCAATAAAACTGCCTGGCTGTAAGCTTTTCTATCCAAACCTTTAATGTTAATGTTACCAGATAAACTCTTTTCCTTTCCAAGTGAATGAGGAAGGCAATACTCATCCTGTGAGGAAGGTATCATGGCCATTCACTTGAGCTGCAGCTCTCATGCAAAAGGATTTTTGCTGCCCTGACACTGTGGTCCTGGCTTCTGCACTCTTTGGGCTGGCACTGAGCATTGGCACTGAGCATTGGTACATGCCAAAGTCTCCCAGGTGTTGATGAAGAGGCTGCCCTGGGAAGCCAATGGGGCATAAGATTGTGCTTAAGTGCTTTCCTGGCTTGGGGCTTGTAATTATTAATAACTGCAGTTAATCTCTGCCTCATACAAGTCAGCCGGTATACCACAACATGTTTAAGCTATTTAGGACACACTTTTGTTTACTGCAACTATTTCTAGGCCATCATATTATCACAAATGGGTTATGAATTATACGTTTGTAATGTTGTATGGCAATGTTCAATGACAAAGAAGCAACAGAACTCTACTGATCTTCAAAGGAAAACCTCAGATAACCCCATACCAAATCCAAGTGTTTTCAGCCTGTCGCCCAGGCTATGAATATTGCAGATTTTACATATCTTTGTATAGTGTTTGTTAAATATTTAAGATCAGAGAGGAGATGTTAGCCTGTATGGCTGCATCAAGTTGTAGCATTAGTGACTCGCAAAATTATTGCTGGAACCCACAGACAAAAACACAGGTTTGCTTTTGGATCCAGGCTCCTAATGTTTTGTATCAGGTTAAGCAACCATTTATCAAAGGTCAAATACAGGTTATAGGTCAGCCTCCCTGGAGCTGTAAAGAGATGAAGGAAGAGCTGGAGCGGACAGAGAGGAGTCTTGTTGGGCCAAAAAAACCCCAAAGACTTCACCAAGTATTCTTGTGCATCATCTTAAATTAATTTTTACATTGTGCAAAAGGCAGTTATAATTCAGGGCTTTTTTTTTTTGAGATATCCTCATAATTCCCTGAGTTGGTATAGAGAAACTCTTTTCTCTTATCCAATGAACCAAGCTTATTGCATTCCTCTCCCATGCCCCTTGCTGTCTCTCTGGTCAACGCGATCCTTTGGTCTTTACTGTGAAAACCAAGCAGGAGCTGTCAAGCTCCAGCAGCCCCCTGGAGAAAAGCTGCAGGATGGTAGAAAAGCTGCAGGATGGTGCTAAGCCAAGACCAAGCCCATATAAAACTTACCATAGAATCATAGCATCACAGAAAGGTTTGGGTTGTAAAGGAGCTTTAAATATCATCTAGTCTAATCTCCCTGCAACGAGCAGGGACATCTTCAACTAGATCAGGTTGCTCAGACCCCCATCCAATCTGACCTTGAACCCTCAGCGATGGGGCATCTACCACCTCTCTGGGCAACCTGTTCCAGTGTTTCATCACCATCACAGTAAAAAAAAAATCTTCCTTATATGTAGTCTAAATCTACCCTCCTTTAGTTTAAAACCGTTATCCCAGAGGCCCTACTAAAAGGTCTGTCCCTATCAATATTCAATTTGTTATATTCAACAACAGTGATTGAAACCTCCTTGTTTGATGGGTTAGGATCAGGTTACCGCCAGACCTGCCAAGGACGTGGCTGGCCAGTGAGGTGTGTTTGCAGCCTGGCGTTAGGGTTTCAGGTGTGAGGGTTTCTGCCAACACCCAGGGGATTTTCACATGTGCTCTGGAGAAATAAATTCTCTCTGGCAACTCCGTATGGTTTTGTCTTTCCCATCAACTGCATTCTGGGAAATAATCTCTGTTCCCTAGTGCCCATGGCCTGCTGGAAGGGCAAAGGAGACTTCAAGTCCCTCCAAATCCTGGTGCAGGTCCAAAAACTAGCTCATGCCAGTCCCCACTGGTGCTGCGGCCCCTCTGAGCAGCAAGAAGGGAGAAGACACTGGGCACAGGGACACTGCAGCCTGCTCCACTGCTGTCCATCAAGCATGGACTGTTTTCTTCCTACAGTCACCTTTGGGCCTGGCAGTAGTCTCAAATCATCTGCTTCAAATCATCCAGGATTACAGGAATTAAAAAAAAACCAATTAGAGGCCCAGGGTCCTGCAAACACAAATCCGTTTAACCCTAATCCAGGCTGCTGCTCCTTCCCAAAAGGCAAAGGGACAGTCCCCACTGACTGGTTTTTGTGTGCTCCAGCATCATCTCCTCTCCTCAGCCTGAATTTATCCACTTTTGTCCCAGAAGTAGTCCCGGGGGACCCACTCGTGCTGCTGGAGAAGGGGCACGCTTAACTCTGGGATCTGAAATCGGTTACATGGACACACAGGCCAGTGCCAACCTCTGCCCCCACCACCCCCAATCAGAGAGGCTCTCACAGGACTATAGATGAAAAAGGGGGTGCAAATAAATCTGAATGTGGTGTAGGGCCATCAGGGTCTGTACACCAGGCAGTGGCAGGTTCCTCTACGTCTTGCTCCCCATCAGGTCTAGCCAACTGTCCCACCAAGACCACCTTCAAGGCTTCAGTAAGCTCTGCACTTGACATGGACTGAGGCATCTGTAGTTCCACGCTCGCTTGCCCAGCACTTTGTTGCCAATTCAGTGTGGAAATGCTCCTTTCAGATACAGCACAGAAACCAGACTATTTTTTTAGAGTAAGGGCAGAGACTGAAAATTCATTAGAAGAATCTCTTTTTTCCTTTGAACTCACCCCTGTGTCTTTCAGTGCTGCACCCCTATTTCTTTCAGTGCTATTAGACTCTTCTCCAGGTAGCTAAATCTTTTACCTGCAGCTCTAAACCCCATAAAATTAAAATGTACGATCCATAGATTGTGCAGTGTGAGTTACAAATTCTGTGGATAATGCATTTTAATCAACACTGTATTCTTCCCATGTGTGGTGGCCTTTGTATTTTGCATCAAGAAGACTTCCATATTGAAAATAATCAGTGCTTTAATTGTTAATAACTGAGGAGGGAAAATCTTGAATTAACATTCAAGCATTGATGGGTTCATATGATTCTAAGAGATGGGTGATTGTTACAGCAGAAGACAAACATTTTGTTTGATTGGTTTTCTTCTTATGCATGGTGCAAAAAAAAAGGTGATCATGGCAGAGCTTCCAGGTAAAGCTGTAGCCATCAACACAGCTTGACCTGTTAGGATATAACTGGGTTTGTGACCAGAGTATCTATAAAGATAGGGAAGAACTCATTGTGCTGAATGTGGTGAGCACCACGTTCAGGTATGCTGAGACAAGAGATGCTGCAGTTGGTAAAAGCTTCCACCATTCAAAGGGAGGTTCTCAGAAGAAAAATCCTATTCTGTGTCAGGAATTCCCTAGCTGAGGGGGCACCTCGCAGTATCGCAATGTTTTTCTGTGCTTCCCTGGCATCTCATTTTGCTGCTGTCAGATCAGGCTGACCTCCAAGAAGGCAGGCAGAGGGTGTGAAGAAGGTGTGTAACATTAGCAGAGGCATTGGTGTGGCAGCAGCACACTGGTGCCAGGCGTTTTCATGAACCTGGGAGGAAATTAGGTAAGCTCTGGTGAGATAGGGGAAGAGAGACTCTCAATGAGTAATGGGAGAGGGCTGGGGAAGAGGACAAGCAGAAAGGAGGGGATCACAGGGGCTGAAATGATGCTAAAGCAAAGAGAAAATGGACAAGGAAGGGTTTGGCATGAGCAAAGGGGCAGTCACTGCAGGGCAGAGGATCCACCTTGAAAACACCCAAGCACTTCCCTCAAGTGCCTCAGACTTGGCCCAGATTCTGTTGGCTTTGAAACCTCTTGTGTCTCCCTGCCATGGGAATCCCAGTGCCCTGGTGGCAGAGGTCACTGGGACGTAGTTTGAGCCTGGGAGGCTGTAAGATGGGCACAGCCATTCTGTGAGTGTGTGTAACACCAGGCTATCTGCCTGGTTGGACACAAAAGTCGTATTTAACCCATCAAGTTTAACAACCCCCAGTTTACAGACTTCTGTATTTTCTGACTTTTACTAAGAACTTTGTTAATTTGGTTCATCCCTGACATAAAGGTCCATCAAATTCTTTGGAACCTGGAGCTTTTGTCCTGGGGTACTAGGAGATGTCAGCTGGATATGATAGGTCCTGACTTGTATAAACAGCCCCCAGTGGAGGACTGTCTTTGGGAACAAACATTTGCAGGACAAAAAATTAAGACCGTTTCCCAAAATTTCTCTGATGCAAGAGTGCGAGACAGGAATATAACCACACAACATCCACGGGTGTGTACTTCTTCCTT
This sequence comes from Nycticryphes semicollaris, assembly GCA_013400055.1. Taxonomy (NCBI): domain Eukaryota; kingdom Metazoa; phylum Chordata; class Aves; order Charadriiformes; family Rostratulidae; genus Nycticryphes; species Nycticryphes semicollaris. The sequence goes on along the minus strand of VXBJ01005760.1, from coordinate 167,283 downwards.
CATTCAAGAAGATGTTGGCAGTTGAATATGTTCCCAAACTTCTGTTTGATGGCTAAGTTTCATTCAATATATATACCATTCAGACTGAGAAATCTAGGTCAACATCTTTTCTTTTTGACATGGCTAAAGTCCTATCCATTTTGGTACCCATCATGTGACAGTTTCCTTCTACCTCCAGTAGGAAAGCTGTAGCCCATTTCACCAAGCTCCAAAACACTGAGGTACTCTCTGGATTTTCTCAATGCCTAGCAGCACGGCCTCTTCTGGAGTTAGAAGCAGAATAGCAACAGTGGAAAAAGGTTTCTATTAGACTCTGTTGTCCAGCTTGTTACAAAATTTTTAATGTCCAGCCAATTAAACCCTTGCAAATTATGATTTCAGGTTGTTGTAGCAGGACCTGATCTAATGGCCCCTGAAGTCAACAGGAACCTGTCTTGTAATCTTAAGATGCGTTTGGATCTGGCATAAATTGACAGCAAGATGCAATGTAGAGCTCAAGCAGCTAATGCTGAAGGAAAGAACATTTAATTATGCAACAAATAATGAATCCTGTTCTATTGATGAAATGAATGAAGCATTTCATTAATTACATTTACTTTGCAATGTAACCAAGGAGTCAGTCTGCTCCACTGGTTTTCTTGTCTTCTGATGCTTTGCTGATGCTCCCAGGCATTTCATGTCTTCTCTGAGCTTGCTACCATTGCTTAAATAAATATATGCAATAACTGCAAAGAGAATCAGCAATGCCCATGGAGCAGCTAGGCCATTGCACTGAGCACTCGCTGTGCTCTCATGTGTGCATATGTGGAAGGTGAAACTTAGAAACCTCATAGCAGCTGAGTCAGTCTAGTAACACAAACAAAACCTAACAGCCAAAGCACATCCATATGTATGTACAGTGACATACAGAGGTGATGTGAACAGCAAGTTCTAATGCCTGGGAGGCCATGAGAGCCTCAGCAAGGTGTCTTATTCCTAACAAAGCATGGGAGATTCTTAAAAGTAAGACAGATAACAAATTAAAATCATACTGCAGCACTGTTATGAGCAGCCTTTCTTCTGTCACCCTGTCTTGCATAATGTGGCTGTGGCCCCCAGCCCCTTGATGCTTCTTGGCACGAATAGCCCCATTGACTTCAGTGGGATCAGGGTGGAGGCTAAGGACTGCTACTCATGAAGGATCAGAGTAGCATACAGTGACAGTTCACTCCTGCTTCCACAGTGCAGGAGAGCAGAAAAAAAAAAAAAAAAAAGAAGGAATTTTTTATGAAATAGTTGAAGCAGAGGGGATTTACTGAACCCGTGTTACGCTGCCCATCCATCTTGCTCAGTTTGCTGTTGCTAGCAACTCAGATATTGTCCAAGCTGTCTTGCTCATCAGTGCATGAACTCTAAAAACATTAGCCACTACTACCTCTGTGCATTATTTCAGCTGGAAGAACCGTGGTAGGTAAAGTAATGACAGTAGATCTAAACGATATTAAAGTCTCACTGTTGAAAATTTAAAGTGCTATACAACTATTTTTAGTGACCTCTACGGCTGAGATAATGCAGAAAGCTAACTAGACATGAACATCCATCTTAGGTGATTTAATTCTTACAGTTTGCAAACCAAGGTGAATTGTAGGAGGTTAATGTTCATGCTCCAATACAAAAGATATCAGCTATATAAAAAGATGTATACTGTACGTGTAAAGAAATAACCTATTAAATGTCTAATGTAGATGCAATGTGTGTTTTTTTTTTCCTTTGAGCACATTTATTTCCATAACAGTCATTTAGTGTAGACAGAACACTAAGAGCTCCTTCCCTTGTATCCTCCTCCTGCTCCTTCCTCTGTGTGTATGTAAGTGTATGATATGTGGGGGCACAGAGAGGGAGAACACTTTTGCCTTTGGTGCAGGAAAACAACGGTTTCCTGGCCTGGGTGTTCTGATACTACATTGAGACAAAGTATTTAAATTTGATTTTCCAAAATAAAAGACAGGGAAAAAATGTTCTAAAATGGGTATTTTTTAATCCCTTCAATCATGCCCTAACCCTGAATTCTTGGATCACCATTTTCAAATTCCGGACTTTAAAATGAAGCAACTATTTTTTTGTAGCATCCTAAATAAAAGCACAGATCACTGGCAGCTCTCTCTCTGCAAGGAGATGCAGAGAGTTGCCTTTGTAAAATGCAGAAAAGGCAGCACATATTCCAGGACAGCTACAGCAAATTCTTTACTTCTCAGAGCTCATTTATCTCAGAAGGGCACCACACCCAGCAACTCAGCTTGCTCCCTCTCCTGTCCAAACCCTCAAATGGCAATTAGCAACATCAATAAGTAATAGAATAAATACTTTTCTTTAAAAAAACAAGTCGCAGACAGAGCAGCTCATTCACTTTACTCTGAGGGTGTGTTACAAACCTTCACTTTTTTATATTTCATCTGTTCAAAGCCCCAGTCCTGCAAACACTTAGTTTTGACATGAGACACTTGAAAGTCTATGGGTGAGGAAGGATGGGTTAAAGGTAAGAACTAGCGCTGCAGGGGTCTGGGGTGAAGAACTATAATCCATCAAATCCTGCATACACCAAGGATTCCAGGGAAGATTTTTAGTTGAGTTCCTGCAACTCAGCTCTCTAGCAAAGAGATTTTGGAATTGAGAAATGAGTCTGTTGACCCCCCAGCTCATGGAGACAGTGAGTTTCCAGCAGAAGCACAGCCAAAAGAAAATGGCAGAGATCAGCTAAAATACTGTAGTAGGAATTGCATAATAATTAATTTTAATATTAGCAGGAAAAACAGCTCTAAAAAATTGGAGATGGGCAAGCAGATCTGCCAAGGGGCCATGAACTATCTGCTCGTAACTACCAATGTAACTCTAATATTGTTTCAAGAGCTATTCCCTACAGGAGATATCCCACCACTTAAGCCCTGAAGTACTTGAGATCCATGAGTGACCCACTGAACATGTCTACTGAGAAATACTCCAGCAGTTTAAGCTTAATGATCAAATTGGTTAGCATCATTCCTTCAGTGTTCAGGGATGTCAAGGGATAAAAAACATCACAGACTGAGTGGGAACAATACTCACAGAAACTCAGCTTTGACCTCAGGAATCTCGTCTACCTCTGTGGTCAACAGGCAGAAAGAAGCTTTTGCAGACGGTGAACTGCTGATCTTGGTTAAAACTGCCTACATCATCTTGCTGCTAAGGATGGAGGGGGAGGAGGGTGGGACAGAGCCAGATTGACAGTGCTGGATTACTGCACTAGCATAACTAGAGGGGGATTAGGTGCTCTGAGTACCTACCTGAGAACTCTCTCCCACTGACTGTGCTGGCAACCTGCAAAGATCAACCCTCCTTCATGTCAGCTTTGGGGACATTCATCCCCACGGCAGCTCCAGGGACCAGCTGCCAACCTGCACGAGAGCCAGGTGCATGAGAAAGTGATTGCAAACCAGAACAACACACAAAGCTTTCAAATTGACTTAAGAAACAACCTGGCCTGAAAAACAGTTTCCAATACAAATGTCCTGGTAGAAATGTTTATGAGAACGGTTTTTTTTCCAGCTTGTAGACAGAGCAATTTTCTCTGTGAAGAACAGTTGCATGTCCTTGTGTTTCTCTGAAGTGCCTGAAAAACACTGGATCTGTGTGTCTCTGCATGTGGTGGGCTTCACTGTACATTTAATGGGGAATTATCCTACAATACAGTGTTCGAGAAGAAGAGCTGTCATTCTGTCCTGAAATACTTTGGTATTACAACTATGTGGTATGAAAGCATTTCAAGAATTTCTTCTGAAGAGGCACATGTATTTTTGTAGGTGAAATTGGGAGGAATGGCGTGTCTTTGTTCTGAATGGAACCACTAATTGTCATTGAGAGAAGATTCAACACAACAAAAGCCTTCCAGCTGAAAAAATCATGTCCTGCTCTCCTGTTGTAGAACTCGCCATTTAAATTAATGGGTCTTGAAAAAGAGAAGGCAGTGCTAGAATAAAACTCCCCACTTGTCTTAGTGAAGCCCCAAATAGTAAGTCATTGTGGGTTACTATGGAGTTATTGAATAAAGGCTGAGAAGCTTGTTCTGCTGATCAATACCTGTGTGTGTGGATGCAGACGCAGATCTCTGCAGTGGCCGTGTGTCTCCTGAAGGCTCCTCTCCAAAACCTGCATTCAGCTCATGTGAAGTTTTCTAAGGGATTGAACATCTGAGACTAGTGCAAATAAGGTGTGGGTGCTCAGGATAAATTGACACCCCCTTTCTGCTCCTACTGCTAAGTTACGACAACCTGTCTTTTCACATCATTGCTTTATCGGATCACTAAAATATAACAATGACCAGGGACTCACACCAGGCAGAGCTGTCCCACACAGTCCTTGGGGGACAGATCAATATCTAGTACAGGCTGCAGAGCCTTTGCAGCAGCAGTATGGACATGGCCACCCTAATTGGAGGGTGAGAGAGCTGAAAAGCATGGAGCAGGGCTGCCCACCAGTGGACAGCAGTGCCAGGACTTGTCATTTAATACCACAGACATGGCAAGGTCTTTACTGTGACAATAAAGAGCTAAAACACTGACAGATATTTTCCCGGCAGGAGTCTGCACTGGGTTGAAAGTATAATTGGGGAAAGAGACCACCCCATGAGCCTGGTCTCCATGAGGACAGTCTCCTGACAAGGCTGTTCTGGTTGTCTGAGGGTGAGCTGAAGGTGCAGTCCCTATAAATCCTGATTTTGGGGAGAGCAAGTCTTGTCTGACATATCTCCATCTTTATTCAACTTGAGATAGGCACAGCTGGGAGAGACTTCTGGAGGTCCCACCAAACACTTCCTCGGGCATCGCTGGAGAGGAGACCCCAGCAATAAGAGGGAAGGACACAGATGGCACGTGCATGGGTCATGGTGGGGAAGGCCACAGGCATGGGTTTAGCTCAGTGCTTTGGGGCAATCCCAAGATGCAAGAAAAGCCTCTTGGGTTTACTTTATGCAGTGCAAGAAGAGGCTGTTAGGGCAGAGCGCTGGGTGACTGGCACCATTTTTAGGCTTTCTGGGACAGAAACAGTGGAAGCAGTGGTGAGGGCTGATGCTGTGGGGCTGACTCCAGCAGGATGGAGTGGCATCAGGAACTGCTCTGCTAGATGTAAGGAGAAAACTAATGAAGTGTGAAGGGTTGTGGGGCCATGGTGCCTCTCCCCAACCTCTGAGAAGAGGCAGAGGGGACAAATTTGTGAACCTACTATGCTTTTATAAGGTTTGGAGCTGGAAACTTCCCTTCAAACCATATTTCTTGTGGTGAAGATGTGTGCCAGAGAGGTCCATGTAGCAGATCAGATGGTAGCAGGGTTAAAATGAGCTCTCAGGGCAAACTGTATTTTAGGTGAGCTTAGACTGAAAGCAGCAAGTGGTGAAGGAAGGGGAGCCATTTCCTGGCCTTTTGTTGGTATTCTTGCAGCCTGTCCTGAGACAGGAGGGAACACAAATCCTTTATCCATCACCCCTGTGCTGAGAGTAAATGCCAGTAGAGTGCAAAGTGCTGTATCCCTCAGGGGATCTAAGATGGCATATTCCTTCTCTTGATTCTCAGCTAGGTCTTGCTTTTTGGGCCCCCCTTGGTGGGGGGCACACCAAGGTCAGCCCAGGGTTCAGTCTCAGTTGTGGGTGTTGGGGGGGTGGCCTTGGGAACAGGTGAGAGGACAGGTCAAAGTGTGTCAGCTTCTGCACCCCACAGCGCCCTTTCCCTTTGACCTCCCACACTTCCATCCTTCCCTCCAGCAAATACATTTGGATCTTCTCATAGAATAGAAAGAAATAACACAAATATTAAAAAAAAAAAAAAAGCAGTGCCTGGTGTTGCTGAGAGGCACATACAGACGTTGCTGGGGAGTATTATGCTCTCTCTCACGGTATTACCCCTCCATCAGCCAGAGGTAACTGGATCTGTGAGAGAGTCTGATCCTCCCAAGCCTTTAATTGGATGCGTGGAAAGTCCAAAATGCAGCTCACACTCGTGCTTCCCCCAGCTATGAGGTCCACCCTCTTCTTGTCTCACAGGGTGCTTACCAGTGAACTAAGCCCCCTTTCTAACCTCTGATGCCAGCTAGCTCCCAGGCCAGCAAGCCAAAGCAGACCCTTTTTAAAGGAGTCTTCCCAGTGAAGCGGGGTGCCAGTGGCAGCAAAATATTCAATAGTTTTCCAGACATTCCCTTGTTTTCTGATCTGCAAAGACAATGCTGTAGTTAGACGAGGGGCAAAAGGCTCTGGCAGAACAATTAGGGAACAGACACTCCCTTCTGTGGGATTGGGCTGTGGGATGGAGCCAGAATGAACGCATCACAAGGCTAGTGCAAACTAGAGCGCAAGGATCGGCATGCAGCGAGCACGCACATGTGCCAGGCAGCAGCTGGGGCAGCACTCCCAGCCTGGAAAGACCAGTGTGGCTTTTCCAAGGCTCCTGCATCCCCCAGCCCTCCCTCCATGCTAGTTTCCACCTCAAACAGCAGCAACCCTCCTCTGCAGTGCTTGGGCTGGGACAATGCACCCCAGATAAGTGGGCCTTCTGTCCCCAGCTGCACTGGGGGCAGGCTCTCCCCAACGCGCAAGCTTTTTGCTTTCCTTTTTTCTTTTTTTTTTTCCTTTTTTTTTTTTTTAGTCTCGAAAAATCAATTTACAGACAGCTCACTCATTTTTCCCCCTTACAAACTTATTAGCTATTCAGCCCCGGTGAGCACTCGTAAGCATCCTTTGTCCCAGGGAGGGCTGGAGACCCCTTCATTAGCAGTGATTACTCTGAGCAGTTTGACAGCCTCCCAGCCCGCTTACAAGACTTTCCTATTCAGCCCTGCCCGGGGCTGCCCTGCTTCTCAAAAGAAACGGAAATATTCAAACATTTCTCTCCACCCCCCACCCCCCTAAGCTGAATGGAGAAAAAGCTGTTTCTCTTCTCCGCCCTCTCCATTCACTTCACTTTTGATACAATATTTTCCTTCT